>JAYJKI010000262.1:0-57695 GCA_035609135.1 Eleutherodactylus coqui
TGCGGTGTGCGCTGTATGGAGGACATCGCCGTTATCTGGGACGATGATATGATGGCCGTGCGGTGTGCGCTGTATGGAGGACATCCCCGTTATCTGGGACAATGCGATATATGATGGCCGTGCGGTGTGCGCTGTATGGAGGACATCGCTGTTATCTGGGACGATGACATGATGGCCGTGCGGTGTGCGCTGTATGCAGGACATCGCCGTTATCTGGGACGATGATATGACGGCCGTGCGGTGTGGAGTGCGCTGTATGGAGGACATCACCGTTATCTGGGACGATGCAATATATGATGGCCGTGCGGTGTGCGCTGTATGGAGGACATCGCCGTTATCTGGGACGATGATATGATGGCCGTGCGGTGTGCGCTGTATGGAGGACATCGCCGTTATCTGGGACGATGCAATATATGATGGCCGTGCGGTGTGCGCTGTATGGAGGACATCGCCGTTATCTGGGACGATGATATGATGGCCGTGCGGTGCGGTGTGCGCTATATGGAGGACATCGCCGTTATCTGGGACGATGCGATATATGATGGCCGTGCGGTGTGCGCTGTATGGAGGACATCGCCGTTATCTGGGACGATGATATGATGGCCGTGCGGTGTGCGCTGTATGGAGGACATCGCCGTTATCTGGGACGATATATGATGGCCGTGCGGTGTGCGCTGTATGGAGGACATCGCCGTTTTCTGGGACGATATATGATGGCCGTGCAGTGTGCGCTGTATGGAGGACATCGCCGTTATCTGGGACGATGATATGATGGGCGTGTGGTGCGGTGTGCGCTGTATGGAGGACATCGCCGTTATCTGGGACTATACGATATATGATGGCCGTGCGGTGTGCGCTGTATGGAGGACATCGCCGTTATCTGGGACGATGCAATATATGATGGCCGTGTGGCGCGGTGTGCGCTGTATGGAGGACATCGCCGTTATCTGGGACGATGATATGATGGCCGTGCGGTGCGGTGTGCGCTGTATGGAGGACATCGCTGTTATCTTGGACGATGATATGATGGCCGTGCGGTGTGCGCTGTATGGAGGACATCGCCGTTATCTGGGACGATGATATGATGGCCGTGTGGTGTGCGCTGTATGGAGGACATCGCCGTTATCTGGGACGATGATATGATGGCCGTGCGGTGCGGTGTATGGAGGACATCCCCGTTATCTGGGACAATGCGATATATGATGGCCGTGCGGTGTGCGCTGTATGGAGGACATCGCTGTTATCTGGGACGATGCAATATATGATGGCCGTGCGGTGTGCGCTGTATGGAGGACATCCCCGTTATCTGGGACAATGCGATATATGATGGCCGTGCGGTGTGCGCTGTATGGAGGACATCGCTGTTATCTGGGACGATGCAATATATGATGGCCGTGCGGTGTGCGCTGTATGCAGGACATCGCCGTTATCTGGGACGATGATATGATGGCCGTGCGGTGCGGTGTGCGCTGTATGGAGGACATCGCCGTTATCTGGGACGATGATATGATGGCCGTGCGGTGTGCGCTGTATGGAGGACATCGCCGTTATCTGGGACGATGATATGATGGCCGTGCTGTGCGGTGTGCGCTGTATGGAGGACATCGCTGTTATCTTGGACGATGATATGATGGCCGTGCGGTGTGCGCTGTATGGAGGGCATCGCCGTTATCTTGGACGATGATATGATGGCCAAGCGGTGTGGTGTGCGCTGTATGGAGGACATCGCCGTTATCTGAGACGATGATATGATGGCCGTGCGGTGTGCGCTGTATGGAGGACATCGCTGTTATCTGGGACGATGATATGATGGCCGCGCGGTGTGCGCTGTATGGAGGACATGCCGTTATCTGGGACGATGATATGATGGCCGTGCGGTGCGGTGTGCGCTGTATGGAGGACATCGCCGTTATCTGGGACGATGCAATATATGATGGCCGTGCGGTGCGGTGTGCGCTGTATGGAGGACATCGCTGTTATCTTGGACGATGATATGATGGCCGTGTGGTGTGCGCTGTATGGAGGACATCGCCGTTATCTGGGACGATGATATGATGGCCGTGCGGTGTGCGCTGTATGGAGGACATCGCCGTTATCTGGGACGATGATATGATGGCCGTGTGGTGTGCGCTGTATGGAGGACATCGCCGTTATCTGGGACGATGATATGATGGCTGTGCGGTGCGGTGTGCGCTGTATGGAGGACATCGCCGTTATCTGGGACGATGCAATATATGATGGCCGTGCCGTGCGGTGTGCGCTGTATGGAGGACATCGCCGTTATCTGGGACGATGATATGATGGCCGTGCGGTGTGCGCTGTATGGAGGACATCGCTGTTATCTGGGAAGATGATATGATGGCCGTGCGGTGTGCGCTGTATGGAGGACATCACCGTTTTCTGGGACGATGCGATATATGATGGCCGTGCGGTGTGCGCTGTATGGAGGACATCGCTGTTATCTGGGGCGATGATATGATGGCTGTGCGGTGCGGTGTGCGCTGTATGGAGGACATCGCCGTTATCTGGGACGATGCAATATATGATGGCCGTGCCGTGCGGTGTGCGCTGTATGGAGGACATCGCCGTTATCTGGGACGATGATATGATGGCCGTGCGGTGTGCGCTGTATGGAGGACATCGCCGTTATCTGGGACGATGATATGATGGCCGTGCGGTGTGCGCTGTATGGAGGACATCGCTGTTATCTGGGAAGATGATATGATGGCCGTGCGGTGTGCGCTGTATGGAGGAGATCGCCGTTTTCTGGGACGATGCGATATATGATGGCCGTGCGGTGTGCGCTGTATGGAGGACATCGCCGTTATCTGGGACGATGATATGATGGCCGTGCGGTGTGCGCTGTATGGAGGACATCGCCGTTATCTGGGACGATGCGATATATGATGGCCGTGCGGTGTGCGCTGTATGGAGGACATCGCCGTTATCTGGGACGATGCGATATATGATGGCCGTGCGGTGTGCGCTGTATGGAGGACATCGCCGTTATCTGGGACAATGATATGATGGCCGTGCGGTGCGGTGTGCGCTGTATGGAGGACATCGCCGTTATCTGGGACGATGATATGATGGCCGTGCGGTGTGCGCTGTATGGAGGACATCGCCGTTATCTGGGACGATGATATGGTGGACGTGCGGTGCGGTGTGCGCTGTATGGAGGACATCGCCGTTATCTGGGACGATGATATGATGGCCGTGCGGTGTGCGCTGTATGGAGGACATCGCCGTTATCTGGGACGATGATATGATGGCCGTGCGGTGCGGTGTGCGCTGTATGGAGGACATCGCCGTTATCTGGGACGATGATATGATGGCCGTGCGGTGTGCGCTGTATGGAGGACATCGCCGTTATCTGGGACGATGATATGGTGGACGTGCGGTGCGGTGTGCGCTGTATGGAGGACATCGCCGTTATCTGGGACGATGATATGATGGCCGTGCGGTGTGCGCTGTATGGAGGACATCGCCGTTATCTGGGACGATGATATGATGGCCGTGCGGTGCGGTGTGCGCTGTATGGAGGACATCGCCGTTATCTGGGACGATGCGATATATGATGGCCGTGCGGTGTGGTGTGCGCTGTATGGAGGACATCGCCGTTATCTGGGACGATGCAGATATGATGGCCGTGTGGTGTGCGCTGTATGGAGGACATCGCCGTTATCTGGGACGATGATATGATGGCCGTGCGGTGCGGTGTGCGCTGTATGGAGGACATCGCCGTTATCTGGGACGATGATATGATGGCCGTGCGGTGTGCGCTGTATGGAGGACATCACCGTTATCTGGGACGATGATATGATGGCCGTGCGGTGCGGTGTGCGCTGTATGGAGGCCATCGCCGTTATCTGGGACGATGCAGATATGATGGCCGTGTGGTGTGCGCTGTATGGAGGACATCACCGTTATCTGGGACGATGATATGATGGCCGTGCGGTGCGGTGTGCGCTGTATGGAGGCCATCGCCGTTACCTGGGACGATGCAGATATGATGGCCGTGTGGTGTGCGCTGTATGGAGGACATCGCCGTTATCTGGGACGATGATATGATGGCCGTGTGGTGTGCGCTGTATGGAGGACATCGCCGTTATCTGGGACGATGCAATATATGATGGCCGTGTGGTGTGCGCTGTATGGAGGACATCGCCGTTATCTGGGACGATGCGATATATGATGGCCGTGCGGTGTGCGCTGTATGGAGGACATCGCTGTTATCTGGGACGATGATATGATGGCCGTGCGGTGTGCGCTGTATGGAGGACATCGCTGTTATCTGGGACGATGATATGATGGCCGTGCGGTGTGGTGTGCGCTGTATGGAGGACATCGCCGTTATCTGGGACGATGCGATATATGATGGCCGTGCGGTGTGGTGTGCGCTGTATGGAGGACATCGCCGTTATCTTGGACGATGATATGATGGCCGTGCGGTGTGGTGTGCGCTGTATGGAGGACATGCCGTTATCTGGGACGATGCAGATATGATGGCCGTGCGGTGCGGTGTGCGCTGTATGGAGGACATCGCCGTTATCTGTGACGATGCGATATATGATGGCCATGCGGTGTGCGCTGTATGGAGGACATCGCCGTTATTTGGGACGATACGATATATGATGGCCGTGCGGTGTGCGCTGTATGGAGGACATCGCCGTTATCTGGGACGATGATATGATGGCCGTGTGGTGTGCGCTGTATGGAGGACATCGCCGTTATCTGGGACGATGATATGATGGCCGTGCGGTGCGGTGTGCGCTGTATGGAGGCCATCGCCGTTATCTGGGACGATGCAGATATGATGGCCGTGCGGTGTGCGCTGTATGGAGGACATCGCCGTTATCTTGGACGATGATATGATGGCCGTGCGGTGCGGTGTGCGCTGTATGGAGGCCATCGCCGTTATCTGGGACGATGCAGATATGATGGCCGTGCGGTGTGCGCTGTATGGAGGACATCGCCGTTATCTGGGACGATGCGATATATGATGGCCGTGCGGTGCGGTGTGCGCTGTATGGAGGACATCGCCGTTATCTTGGACGATGATATGATGGCCGTGCGGTGCGGTGTGCGCTGTATGGAGGACATCGCCGTTATCTGTGACGATGATATGATGGCCGTGCGGTGTGCGCTGTATGGAGGACATCGCCGTTATCTGGGAGGATATATGATGGCCGTGCGGTGTGCGCTGTATGGAGGACATCGCCGTTATCTGGGACGATGATATGATGGCCGTGTGGTGTGGCTGTATGGAGGACATCGCCGTTATCTGGGACGATGATATGATGGCCGTGCGGTGCGGTGTGCGCTGTATGGAGGACATAGCCGTTATCTGGGACGATGATATGATGGCCGTGTGGTGTGCGCTGTATGGAGGACATCGCCGTTATCTGGGACGATGATATGATGGCCGTGCGGTGTACGCTGTATGGAGGACATCCCCGTTATCTGGGACAATGCGATATATGATGGCCGTGCGGTGTGCGCTGTATGGAGGACATCGCCGTTATCTGGGACGATGATATGATGGCCGTGCGGTGCGGTGTGCGCTGTATGGAGGACATCGCCGTTATCTGGGACGATGATATGATGGCCGTGCGGTGTTCGCTGTATGGAGGACATCGCTGTTATCTGGGACGATGATATGATGGCCGTGCGGTGCGGTGTGCGCTGTATGAAGGACATCGCCGTTATCTGGGACGATGATATGATGGCCGTGTGGTGTGCGCTGTATGGAGGACATCGCCGTTATCTGGGACGATGCGATATATGATGGCCGTGCGGTGTGGTGTGCGCTGTATGGAGGACATCGCCGTTATCTGAGACGATGATATGATGGCCGTGCGGTGCGGTGTATGGAGGACATCGCTGTTATCTGGGACGATGATATGATGGCCGTGCGGTGTGCGCTGTATGGAGGACATCGCCGTTATCTGGGACGATGATATGATGGCCGTGCGGTGCGGTGTGCGCTGTATGGAGGACATCGCTGTTATCTTGGACGATGATATGATGGCCGTGTGGTGTGCGCTGTATGGAGGACATCGCCGTTATCTGGGACGATGATATGATGGCCGTGCGGTGTGGTGTGCACTGTATGGAGGACATCGCCGTTATCTGAGACGATGATATGATGGCGTGGTGGTGTGCGCTGTATGGAGGGTCGCTGTTGTGGACGATATATGATGGCCGTGTAGGATGGTGATGCGGATGCGTTATTGGACGGTGATAGCTGGGTGGCCGAGAGAGGGCAGGTGGGGATGGCGGTGCGGTGCGGTGTGCGCTGTATGGAGGACATCGCTGTTATCTTGGACGATGATATGATGGCCGTGTGGTGTGCGCTGTATGGAGGACATCGCCGTTATCTGGGACGATGATATGCTGGCCGTGTGGTGTGCGCTGTATGGAGGACATCCCTGTTATCTGGGACGATGATATGATGGCTGTGCGGTGCGGTGTGCGCTGTATGGAGGACATCGCCGTTATCTGGGACGATGCAATATATGATGGCCGTGCGGTGTGCGCTGTATGGAGGCCATCGCCGTTATCTGGGACGATGCAATATATGATGGCCGTGCGGTGTGCGCTGTATGGAGGACATCGCCGTTATCTGGGACGATGATATGATGGCCGTGCGGTGCGGTGTGCGCTGTATGGAGGACATCGCCGTTATCTGGGACGATGATATGATGGCCGTGCGGTGTGCGCTGTATGGAGGACATCGCCGTTATCTGGGACGATGATATGGTGGACGTGCGGTGCGGTGTGCGCTGTATGGAGGACATCGCCGTTATCTGGGACGATGATATGATGGCCGTGCGGTGTGCGCTGTATGGAGGACATCGCCGTTATCTGGGACGATGATATGATGGCCGTGCGGTGCGGTGTGCGCTGTAAGGAGGACATCGCCGTTATCTGGGACGATGCGATATATGATGGCCGTGCGGTGCAGTGTGCGCTGTATGGAGGACATCGCCGTTATCTTGGACGATGATATGATGGCCGTGCGGTGCGGTGTGCGCTGTATGGAGGACATCGCCGTTATCTGTGACGATGCGATATATGATGGCCATGCGGTGTGCGCTGTATGGAGGACATCGCCGTTATCTGGGATGATGATATGATGGGCGTGCGGTGTGCGCTGTATGGAGGACATCGCCGTTATCTGGGACGATGATATGATGGCCGTGCGGTGTGCGCTGTATGGAGGACATCGCCGTTATCTGGGACGATGATATGATGGGCGTGCGGTGTGGAGTGCGCTGTATGGAGGACATCGCCGTTATCTGGGATGATGATATGATGGCCGTGCGGTGTGCGCTGTATGGAGGACATCGCCGTTATCTGGGACGATGATATGATGGGCGTGCGGTGTGGAGTGCGCTGTATGGAGGACATCGCCGTTATCTGGGACGATACGATACATGATGGCCGTGCGGTGCGGTGTGCGCTGTATGGAGGACATCGCCGTTATCTGGGACGATGATATGATGGGCGTGCGGTGTGGAGTGCGCTGTATGGAGGACATCGCCGTTATCTGGGATGATGATATGATGGGCGTGCG
This sequence comes from Eleutherodactylus coqui, assembly GCA_035609135.1. Classification (NCBI taxonomy): domain Eukaryota; kingdom Metazoa; phylum Chordata; class Amphibia; order Anura; family Eleutherodactylidae; genus Eleutherodactylus; species Eleutherodactylus coqui. The sequence goes on from JAYJKI010000262.1 coordinate 7,580, forward strand.
GTGTGCGCTGTATGGAGGACATCGCCGTTATCTGGGACGATGATATGATGGGCGTGCGGTGTGGAGTGCGCTGTATGGAGGACATCGCCGTTATCTGGGACTATACGATATATGATGGCCGTGCAGTGTGCGCTATATGGAGGACATCACCGTTATCTGGGACGATGCGATATATGATGGCCGTGCGGTGTGGTGTGCGCTGTATGGAGGACATCGCCGTTATCTGGGACGATGCGATATATGATGGCCGTGTGGTGCGGTGTGCGCTGTATGGAGGACATCGCTGTTATCTTGGACGATGATATGATGGCCGTGCGGTGCGGTGTGCGCTGTATGGAGGACATCGCTGTTATCTGGGACGATGATATGATGGCCGTGCGGTGTGCGCTGTATGCAGGACATCGCTGTTATCTGGGACGATGATATGATGGCCGTGCGGTGCGGTGTGCGCTGTATGGAGGACATCGCCGTTATCTGGGACGATGATATGATGGCCGTGCGGTGTGGTGTGCGCTGTATGGAGGCCATCGCCGTTATCTGGGACTATACGATATATGATGGCCGTGCGGTGCGGTGTGCGCTGTATGGAGGACATCGCCGTTATCTGGGACTATACGATATATGATGGCCGTGCGGTGTGGTGTGCGCTGTATGGAGGACATCGCCGTTATCTTGGACGATGATATGATGACCGTGTGGTGTGCGCTGTATGGAGGACATCGCCGTTATCTGTGACGATGATATGATGGCCGTGTGGTGCGGTGTGCGCTGTATGGAGGACATCGCCGTTATGTGGGACGATGATATGATGGCCGTGCGGTGTGCGCTGTATGGAGGACATCGCTGTTATCTGGGACGATGATATGATGGCCGTGCGGTGCGGTGTGCGCTGTATGGAGGACATCGCCGTTATCTTGGACGATGATATGATGGCCGTGCGGTGTGCGCTGTATGGAGGACATCGCTGTTATCTGGGACGATGATATGATGGCCGTGTGGTGCGGTGTGCGCTGTATGGAGGACATCGCTGTTATCTGGGACGATGATATGATGGCCGTGCGGTGCGGTGTGCGCTGTATGGAGGACATCACCGTTATCTGGGACGATGATATGATGGCCGTGCGGTGTGCGCTGTATGGAGGACATCGCTGTTATCTGGGACGATGATATGATGGCCGTGTGGTGTGCGCTGTATGGAGGACATCGCCGTTATCTGGGACGATGATATGATGGCCGTGCGGTGCGGTGTGCGCTGTATGGAGGACATCGCTGTTATCTGGGACGATGATATGATGGCCGTGTGGTGTGCGCTGTATGGAGGACATCGCCGTTATCTGGGACGATGATATGATGGCCGTGCGGTGCGGTGTGCGCTGTATGGAGGACATCGCTGTTATCTGGGACGATGATATGATGGCTGTGCGGTGCGGTGCGCGCTGTATGGAGGACATCGCCGTTATCTGGGACGATGCAATATATGATGGCCGTGCGGTGTGCGCTGTATGGAGGACATGCCGTTATCTGGGACGATGCAATATATGATGGCCGTGCGGTGCGGTGTGCGCTGTATGGAGGACACCGCCGTTATCTGGGACGATGATATGATGGCCGTGCGGTGCAGTGTGCGCTGTATGGAGGACATCGCCGTTATCTGGGACGATGATATGGTGGCCGTGCGGTGTGCGCTGTATGGAGGACATCGCCGTTATCTGGGACGATGATATGATGGCCGTGCGGTGCGGTGTGCGCTGTATGGAGGACATCGCCGTTATCTGGGACGATGATATGATGGCCGTGCGGTGTGCGCTGTATGGAGGACATCGCCGTTATCTGGGACGATGATATGATGGCCGTGCGGTGTGCGCTGTATGGAGGCCATCGCCGTTATCTGGGACGATGATATGATGGCCGTGTGGTGTGCGCTGTATGGAGGACATCGCCGTTATCTGGGACGATGCGATATATGATGGCCGTGCGGTGTGCGCTGTATGGAGGACATCGCCGTTATCTGGGACGATGCAATATATGATGGCCGTGTGGTGTGCGCTGTTTGGAGGACATCGCCGTTATCTGGGACGATGCAATATATGATGGCCGTGCGGTGCGGTGTGCGCTGTATGGAGGACATCGCCGTTATCTGGGACGATGATATGATGGCCGTGTGGTGCGGTGTGCGCTGTATGGAGGACATCGCCGTTATCTGGGACGATGATATGGTGGCCGTGCGGTGTGCGCTGTATGGAGGACATCGCCGTTATCTGGGACGATGATATGATGGCCGTGCGGTGTGCGCTGTATGGAGGACATCGCTGTTATCTGGGACGATGATATGATGGCCGTGCGGTGCGGTGTGCGCTGTATGGAGGACATCACCGTTATCTGGGACGATGATATGATGGCCGTGTGGTGTGCGCTGTATGGAGGACATCGCTGTTATCTGGGACGATGATATGATGGCCGTGTGGTGCGGTGTGCGCTGTATGGAGGACATCGCTGTTATCTGTGACGATGATATGATGGCCGTGCGGTGCGGTTTGCGCTGTATGGAGGACATCGCCGTTATCTGGGACGATGCAATATATGATGGCCGTGCGGTGCGGTGTGCGCTGTATGGAGGACATCGCCGTTATCTGGGACGATGATATGATGGCCGTGTGGTGCGGTGTGCGCTGTATGGAGGACATCGCCGTTATCTGGGACGATGATATGGTGGCCGTGCGGTGTGCGCTGTATGGAGGACATCGCCGTTATCTGGGACGATGATATGATGGCCGTGCGGTGTGCGCTGTATGGAGGACATCGCTGTTATCTGGGACGATGATATGATGGCCGTGCGGTGCGGTGTGCGCTGTATGGAGGACATCACCGTTATCTGGGACGATGATATGATGGCCGTGTGGTGTGCGCTGTATGGAGGACATCGCCGTTATCTGGGACGATGATATGATGGCCGTGCGGTGCGGTGTATGGAGGACATCGCCGTTATCTGGGACGATGATATGATGGCCGTGTGGTGTGCGCTGTATGGAGGACATCGCCGTTATCTGGGACGATGATATGATGGCCGTGCGGTGCGGTGTGCGCTGTATGGAGGACATCGCTGTTATCTGGGACGATGATATGATGGCCGTGTGGTGTGCGCTGTATGGAGGACATCGCCGTTATCTGGGACGATGATATGATGGCCGTGCGGTGCGGTGTGCGCTGTATGGAGGACATCGCTGTTATCTGGGACGATGATATGATGGCTGTGCGGTGCGGTGCGCGCTGTATGGAGGACATCGCCGTTATCTGGGACGATGCAATATATGATGGCCGTGCGGTGTGTGCTGTATGGAGGACATGCCGTTATCTGGGACGATGCGATATATGATGGCAGTGCGGTGCGGTGTGCGCTGTATGGAGGACATCGCCGTTATCTGGGACGATGATATGATGGCCGTGCGGTGTGCGCTGTATGGAGGACACCGCCGTTATCTGGGACGATGATATGATGGCCGTGCGGTGCAGTGTGCGCTGTATGGAGGACATCGCCGTTATCTGGGACGATGATATGGTGGCCGTGCGGTGTGCGCTGTATGGAGGACATCGCCGTTATCTGGGACGATGATATGATGGCCGTGCGGTGTGCGCTGTATGGAGGACATCGCCGTTATCTGGGACGATGATATGATGGCCGTGCGGTGTGCGCTGTATGGAGGACATCGCCGTTATCTGGGACGATGATATGATGGCCGTGCGGTGTGCGCTGTATGGAGGACATCACCGTTATCTGGGACGATGATATGATGGCCGTGTGGTGCGGTGTGCGCTGTATGGAGGACATCGCCGTTATCTGGGACGATGATATGATGGCCGTGCGGTGTGCGCTGTATGGAGGACATCGCCGTTATCTGGGACGATGATATGATGGCCGTGCGGTGTGGAGTGCGCTGTATGGAGGACATCGCCGTTATCTGGGACGATGATATGATGGCCGTGCGGTGCGGTGTGCGCTGTATGGAGGCCATCGCCGTTATCTGGGACGATGATATGATGGCCGTGTGGTGTGCGCTGTATGGAGGACATCGCCGTTATCTGGGACGATGCGATATATGATGGCCGTGCGGTGTGCGCTGTATGGAGGACATCGCCGTTATCTGGGACGATGCAATATATGATGGCCGTGTGGTGTGCGCTGTATGGAGGACATCGCCGTTATCTGGGACGATGCAATATATGATGGCCGTGCGGTGCGGTGTGCGCTGTATGGAGGACATCGCCGTTATCTGGGACGATGCGATATATGATGGCCGTGCGGTGTGCGCTGTATGGAGGACATCGCTGTTATCTGGGACGATGATATGATGGCCGTGCGGTGTGCGCTGTATGGAGGCCATCGCCGTTATCTGGGACGATGCGATATATGATGGCCGTGCGGTGTGCGCTGTATGGAGGGCATCGCCGTTATCTTGGACGATGATATGATGGCCGTGCGGTGCGGTGTGCGCTGTATGGAGGACATCGCCGTTATCTGGGACGATGATATGATGGCCGTGCGGTGTGCGCTGTATGGAGGACATGCCGTTATCTGGGACGATGATATGATGGCCGTGCGGTGCGGTGTGCGCTGTATGGAGGACATCGCCGTTATCTGGGACGATGATATGGTGGCCGTGCGGTGTGCGCTGTATGGAGGACATCGCCGTTATCTGGGACGATGATATGATGGCCGTGCGGTGTGCGCTGTATGGAGGACATGGCTGTTATCTGGGACGATGATATGATGGCCGTGCGGTGCGGTGTATGGAGGACATGCCGTTATCTGGGACGATGCGATATATGATGGCCGTGTGGTGTGCGCTGTATGGAGGACATGCCGTTATCTGGGACGATGCGATATATGATGGCCGTGTGGTGTGCGCTGTATGGAGGACATGCCGTTATCTGGGACGATGCGATATATGATGGCCGTGCGGTGTGCGCTGTATGGAGGACATCGCTGTTATCTGGGACGATGATATGATGGCCGTGCGGTGTGCGCTGTATGGAGGACATCACCGTTATCTGGGACGATGATATGATGGCCGTGCGGTGTGCGCTGTATGGAGGACATCGCTGTTATCTGGGACGATGCGATATATGATGGCCGTGCGGTGTGCGCTGTATGGAGGACATCGCCGTTATCTGGGACGATGCGATATATGATGGCCGTGCGGTGCGGTGTGCGCTGTATGGAGGACATCGGCGTTATCTGGGACGATGATATGATGGCCGTGCGGTGTGCGCTGTATGGAGGACATCGCCGTTATCTGGGACGATGCAGATATGAAGGAGGAGAACAATAAAAGGATGAGAGATTCTTCTGACTACATCAACAATAATGAGTTCAACCCCAACTTCACTGTGGCCCCGAATGAGGACGAGGTCTGGCATGTGGATCTGACCTTGAGGGGTAATATATAGATACACGTCTCTACAACAAACCCGCTGGAAGTGCCCACACCAAGCATGGAAAACGCTATACCGTACGGAGAAATGGTACGGCTACAGAGCGTGCCATACAGAACAAGGATGGAACAGAGCAACAGAACATAAAGGCGAACCCCTCCAGAAAGAACAGAACATAGAGGCGAACCCCTCCAGAAAGAACAGAACGTAAGGCAAAACCCTCCAGAAGAAATAGAACATAAAGGCGAACCCCTCCAGAAAGAACAGAACATAAGGGCGAACCCCTCCAGAAAGAACAGAACATAAGGGCGAACCCCTCCAGAAAGAACAGAACATAAAGGCGAACCCCTCCAGAAAGAACAGAACATAAGGGCGAACCCCTCCAGAAAGAACAGAACATAAGGGCGAACCCCTCCAGAAAGAACAGAACATAGAGGCGAACCCCTCCAGAAAGAACAGAACATAAAGGCGAACCCCTCCAGAAAGAAAAGAACATAAAGGCGAACCCCTCCAGAAAGAACAGAACATAAAGGCGAACCCCTCCAGAAAGAAAAGAACATAAAGGCGAACCCCTCCAGAAAGAAAAGAACATAAAGGCGAACCCCTCCAGAAAGAACAGAACATAAAGGCGAACCCCTCCAGAAAGAAAAGAACATAAAGGCGAACCCCTCCAGAAAGAACAGAACATAGAGGCGAACCCCTCCAGAAAGAACAGAACGTAAGGCAACCCCCTCCAGAAAGAACAGAACATAAAGGCAAACCCCCTCCAGAAAGAACAGAACATAGAGGCGAACCCCTCCAGAAAGAGCAGAACATAAAGGCGAACCTCTCCAGAAAGAACAGAACATAAAGGCGAACCTCTCCAGAAAGAACAAAACATAAAGGTGAACCTCTCCAGAAAGAACAGAACATAAAGGCGAACCTCTCCAGAAAGAACAGAACATAAAGGCGAACCTCTCCAGAAAGAACAGAACATAAAGGCGTACCCCCTCCAGAAAGAACAGAACATAAAGGCGAACCTCTCTAGAAAGAACAGAACATAAAGGCGAACCTCTCCAGAAAGAACAGAACATAAATGCGAACCCCTCCAGAAAGAACAGAACGTAAGGCAAACCCCTCCAGAAAGAACAGAACATAAAGGCGAACCTTTCCAGAAAGAACAGAACATAAAGGCGAACCTCTCCAGAAAGAACAGAACATAAAGGTGAACCCCTCCAGAAAGAACAGAACATAAAGGCGAACCTCTCCAGAAAGAACAGAACATAAAGGCGAACCTCTGCAGAAAGAACAGAACATAAAGGCAAACCTCTCCAGAAAGAACAGAACATAAAGGCGAACACCTCCAGAAAGAACAGAACATAAAGGCGAACCTCTCCAGAAAGAACAGAACATAAAGGCGAACCCCTACAGAAAGAACAGAACGTAAGGCGAACCCCACCAGAAGGAATAGAGCATAAAGGTGAACAGAAAGAACAGAACATAAAGGCGAACCCCTCCAGAAAGAACAGAACATAGAGGCGAACCCCTCCAGAAAGAACAGAACATAAAGGTGAATCTCTCCAGAAAGAACAGAACAAAAAGGCGAACCCCTCCAGAAAGAACAGAACGTAAGGCGAACTTCTCCAGAAAGAACAGAACATAAAGGTGAATCTCTCCAGAAAGAACAGAACAAAAAGGCGAACCTCTCCAGAAAGAACAGAACATAAAGGCGAACCTGTCCAGAAAGAACAGAACATAAAGGCGAACCCCTACAGAAAGAACAGAACATAAAGGCGAACCTCTGCAGAAAGAAAAGAACATAAAGGCGAACCTCTCCAGAAAGAACAGAACATAAAGGTGAACCCCTCCAGAAAGAACAGAACATAAAGGCGAACCCCTCCAGAAAGCTCCATCTTCGGGCGCCCAACGCCGCGGGTTGTCTCAATCATGAAGATGTGACATTAAGGAGAAAAGGAAATCGTGATAAGATTGTGTTCTCCTACAGCAGAGATTGTCATAAAAGAAGAGATCTGTTCTGTCATCACCTCCCTGTCCGACAACAAGAGGAGTCCCTAAACAGGATATTGGGAAGAGGTGTAAAGACCTCGGTGAGCTTTCTCCAAGATCCTGTTAACAACCCTCCACAATGGACACTCCAGAAGGTTCTGTCACATGCAGCATGCCCCGGTGAAGCGCCTCCTCCAGCCGCCGCAAGCCTCCGCCAGCCTCCGCCACCCTCCTCCAGCCTCTGCCAGCCTCTGCTAGCCTCCGCCAGCATCCTCCAGCCTCTGCAAGCCTCAGCCAGCCACCTCCAGCCTTCTCCAGCCTCCGCCAGCCTCCACCACCCTCCTCCAGCCCCCGCCAGCCTCCTCCAGCCCCCGCCAGCCTCCTCCAGCCTCCGCCACCCTCCTCCAGCCTCTGCCAGCCTCCAGCCTCTGCCAGCCTCCGCCAGCCACCTCCAGCCTACTCCAGCCTCCGCCAACCGCCGCCATCCTCCTGCAGCCTCCTCCAGCCTCTTCCAACCGCCACCACCCTCCTCCAGCCTTCGCCACCCTCCTCCAGCCTTTGCCAACCGGCACCACCCTCCTCCAGCCTCTGCCAGTCTCCGCCAGCCTCCGCCACCCTCCTCCACCCTCCACCAGCCACCACCAGCCTCTGCCAGCCTCCGCCACCCTCCTCCAGCCTCAGCCAGCCTCCTCCAGCCTCTGCCAGCCTCCGCCACCCTCCTCCAACCGCCGACATCCTCCTGCAGCCTCCTCCAGCCTCTGCTAACCGCCACCACCCTCCTCCAGCCCCCGCCAGCCTCCGCCACCCTCCTCCAGCCTCCTCCAGCCTCTGCCAGCCTCTGCCAGCCTCTGCCAGCCTCCGCCAGCATCCTCCAGCCTCTGCCAGCCTCAGCCAGCGACCTCCAGCCTTCTCCAGCCTCCGCCAGCCTCCACCACCCTCCTCCAGCCCCCGCCAGCCTCCTCCAGCCTCAGCCACCCTCCTCCAGCCTCCGCCACCCTCCTCCAGCCTCTGCCAGCCTCCAGCCTCTGCCAGCCTCCGCCAGCCACCTCCAGCCTACTCCAGCCTCCAGCAGCCTCCGCCAACCGCCGCCATCCTCCTGCAGCCTCCTCCAGCCTCTGCCAACTGCCACCACCCTCCTCCAGCCTTCGCCACCCTCCTCCAGCCTTTGCCAACCGGCACCACCCTCCTCCAGCCTCTGCCAGTCTCCGCCAGCCTCCGCCACCCTCCTCCACCCTCCACCAGCAACCACCAGCCTCCTCCAGCCTCTGCCAGCCTCCGCCACCCTCCTCCACCCTCCTCCAGCCTCTGCCAGCCTCCGCCACCCTCCTCCAGCCTCCGCCAACCGCCGACATCCTCCTGCAGCCTCCTCCAGCCTCTGCTAACCGCCACCACCCTTCTCCAGCCCCCGCCAGCCTCCTCCAGCCTCCGCCACCCTCCTCCAGCCTCCTCCAGCCTCTGCCAGCCTCCGCCAGCATCCTCCAGCCTCTGCCAGCCTCAGCCAGCCACCTCCAGCCTTCTCCAGCCTCCGCCAGCCTCCACCACCCTCCTCCAGCCCCCGCCAGCCTCCTTCAGCCTCCGCTGCTCTCCTCCAGCCTCCGCCACCCTCCTCCAGCCTCCGCCACCCTCCGCCACCCTCCTCCAGCCTCTGCCAGCCTCCAGCCTCTGCCAGCCTCCGCCAGCCACCTCCAGCCTACTCCAGCCTCCAGCAGCCTCCGCCAACCGCCGCCATCCTCCTGCAGCCTCCTCCAGCCTCTGCCAGCTGCCACCACCCTCCTCCAGCCTTCGCCACCCTCCTCCAGCCTTTGCCAACCGGCACCACCCTCCTCCAGCCTCTGCCAGTCTCCGCCACCCTCCTCCACCCTCCACCAGCCACCACCAGCCTCCTCCAGCCTCTGCCAGCCTCCGCCACCCTCCTCCACCCTCCTCCAGCCTCAGCCAGCCTCCTCCAGCCTCTGCCAGCCTCCGCCACCCTCCTCCAGCCTCCGCCAACCGCCGACATCCTCCTGCAGCCTCCTCCAGCCTCTGCTAACCGCCACCACCCTCCTCCAGCCCCCGCCAGCCTCCTCCAGCCTCTGCCAGCCCCCGCCAGCCTCCTCCAGCCCCCGCCAGCCGCCTCCAGCCTCCGCCACACTCCTCCAGCCTCAGCCACCCTCCTCCAGCCTCTGCCAGCCTCCGCCACCCTCCTTCAGCCTCTGCCAGCCTCCGCCAGCCACCTCCAGCCTACTCCAGCCTTCAGCAGCCTCCGCCAACCGCCGCCATCCTCCTGCAGCCTCCTTCAGCCTCTGCCAACCGCCACCACCCTCCTCCAGCCTTCGCCACCCTCCTCCAGCCTTTGCCAACCGGCACCACCCTCCTCCAGCCTCTGCCAGTCTCCGCCAGCCTCCGCCAGCCTCCGCCACCCTCCTCCACCCTCCTCCACCCTCCTCCACCCACCACCAGCCTCCTCCAGCCTCTGCCAGCCTCCGCCACCCTCCACCAGCCACCACCAGCCACCACCAGCCTCCTCCAGCCTCTGCCAGCCTCCGCCACCCTCCTCCACCCTCCTCCAGCCTCAGCCAGCCTCTGCCAGCCTCTGCCACCCTCCTCCAGCCTCCGCCAACCGCCGACATCCTCCTGCAGCCTCCTCCAGCCTCTGCTAACAACCGCCACCACCCTCCTCCAGCCCCCGCCAGCCTCCTCCAGCCTCCGCCACCCTCCTCCAGCCTCCTCCAGCCTCTGCCAGCCTCCGCCAGCATCCTTCAGCCTCTGCCAGCCTCAGCCAGCCACCTCCAGCCTTCTCCAGCCTCAGCCAGCCTCCTCCAGCCTCTGCCACCCTCCTCCAGCCTCTGCCAACTGCCGACATCCTCCTGCAGCCTCCTCCAGCCTCTGCTAACCGCCACCACCCTCCTCCAGCCTCCGCCACCCTCCTCCAGCCTCCTCCAGCCTCTGCCAGCCTCTGCCAGCCTCCGCCAGCATCCTCCAGCCTCTGCCAGCCTCAGCCAGCCACCTCCAGCCTTCTCCAGCCTCCGCCAGCCTCCTCCAGCCCCCGCCACCCTCCTCCAGCCCCCGCCACCCTCCTCCAGCCTCTGCCAGCCTCCGCCACCCTCCTCCAGCCTCTGCCAGCCACCTCCAGCCTACTCCAGCCTTCAGCAGCCTCCGCCAACTGCCGCCATGCTCCTACAGCCTCCTTCAGCCTCTGCCAACTGGCACCACCCTCCTCCAGCCTTTGCCAACCGGCACCACCCTCCTCCAGCCTCTGCCAGTCTCCGCCAGCCTCCGTTACCCTCCTCCACCCTCCACCAGCCACCACCAGCCTCCTCCAGCCTCTGCCAGCCTCCGCCACCCTCCACCAGCCACCACCAGCCTCCTCCAGCCTCTGCCAGCCTCCGCCACCCTCCTCCACCCTCCACCAGCCACCACCAGCCTCCTCCAGCCTCTGCCAGTCTCCGCCAGCCTCCTCCACCCTCCGCCAGCCTCCACCAGCCACCACCACCCTCCTCCAGCCTCCGCCACCCTCCTCCAGCCTCCTCCAGCCTCCGCCACCCTCCTCCAGCCTCCGCCAGCCTCCTCCACCCTCCGCCAGCCTCCTCCACCCTCCGCCAGCCTCCACCAGCCACCGCCAGCCTCCTCCAGCCTCCGCCAGCCTCCTCCACCCTCCTCTCTTTATGTGGGATATGTAATGCAGAGTTTATTTAATGAAGAAAAGCGTATCCTTTGTAGAGAGCTGCCGGCTCCGCTTTCCTTTTGGAGATACTGTATGCCAAGGCTTAGGGTGCACCAGGAAGCTGGCAGGTAACTTGGCTCCGAGGGCGTCACACCTGCTGCCAGCAAGAGGTTGTGTAATCAGATGGCGTATATATAGCGGGTCAGCGGAGCGAGCGGCCAGAACCGCAGCCCAGCATGAAGCTCTGCACCATCGTACCCGGCATCCTCCTCGGCCTCCTGCCCCCGCTCCTCTCCTACCCACTGTGAGTACCACCAGCGGCCACCTATGGTGTATCTAATGTGTGATACCGTCTGCAGAGCCGTGTATCTAATCCTATCCTGTGTGATACTGTCTGCTGAGCCGTGTATCTAATCCTCTCCTGTGTAATACTGTCTGCTGAGCCATGTATCTAATCCTCTCCTGTGTGATACTGTGCAGAGCCGTGTATCTAATCCTCTCCTGTGTGATACTGTGCGGAGCTGTGTGTCTAATCCTAAACTGTGTGATACTGTCTGCTGAGCCGTGTATCTAATCCCATCATGTGTGATACTGTCTGCTGAGCCGTGTATCTAATCCTATCCTATGTGATACTATTTGCTGAGCCGTGTATCTAATCCTATGCTGTGTGATACTGTCTGCTGAGCCGTGTATCTAATCCCATCATGTGTGATACTGTCTGCTGAGCCGTGTATCTAATCCTATTCTGTGTGATACTGTCTGCTGCGCCGTGTATCTAATCCTATCCTGTGTGATACTGTCTGCTGAGCTGTGTATCTAATCCTATCCTGTGTGATACTGTCTTCTGAGCCGTGTATCTAATCCTCTCCTGTGTGATACTGTCTGCTGAGCCATGTATCTAATCCTATCCTGTATCATACTGTCTGCTGAGCCGTGTATCTAATCCTATCCTGTGTGATACTGTCTGCTGAGCCGTGTATCTAATCCTATCCTGTGTGATACTGTCTTCTGAGCCGTGTATCTAATCCTATTCTGTATCATACTGCCTGCTGAGCCGTGTATCTAATCCTATCCTGTGTGATACTGTCTGCTGAGCTGTGTATCTAATCCCATCCTGTGTGATACTGTCTGCTGAGCCGTGTATCTAATCCTGTCCTGTGTGATACTGTCTTCTGAGCCGTGTATCTAATCCTATCCTGTGTGATACTGTCTTCTGAGCGGTGTATCTAATCCTATCCTGTGTGATACTGTCTGCTGAGCTGTGTATCTAATCCTATCCTGTGTGATACTGTCTGCTGCTCCGTGTATCTAATCCTATCCTGTGTGATACTGTCTGCTGAGCCGTGTATCTAATCCTATCCTGTGTTATACCGTCTGCTGAGCCGTGTATCTAATCCCATCCTGTGTGATACTGTTTGCTGAGCCGTGTATCTAATCCTATCCTGTGTGATACTGTCTGCTGAGCCGTGTATCTAATCCCATCCTGTGTGATACTGTGTGCTGAGCCGTGTATCTAATCCCATCATGTGTGATACTGCCTGCTAAGATGTGTATCTAATCCTATGCTGTGTGATACTGTCTGCTGCTCCGTGTATCTAATCCTATCCTGTGTGATGCTGTCTGCTGAGCCGTGTATCTAATCCTCTCCTGTGTGATACTGTCTGCTGAGCCGTGTATCTAATTCTATCCTGTGTGATACTGTCTGCTGAGCTGTGTATCTAATCCTATCCTGTGTGATACTGTCTGCTGAGCCGTGTATCTAATCCCATCCTGTGTGATACTGTCTGCTGAGCCGTGTATCTAATCCTATCCTGTGTGATACTGTCTGCTGAGCCATGTGTCTAATCCTATGCTGTGTGATACTGTCTGCTGAGCCGTGTATCTAATCCTATGCTGTGTGATACCGTCTGCTGAGCCGTGTATCTAATTCTATCCTGTGTGATACTGTCTGCTGAGCTGTGTATCTAATCCTATCCTGTGTGATACTGTCTGCTGAGCCGTGTATCTAATCCCATCCTGTGTGATACTGTCTGCTGAGCCGTGTATCTAATTCTATCCTGTGTGATACAGTCTGCGTGTATCTAATCCTGAGCATCAACTTTTCTCATCTTCTTTGTCCCTGTTGTAAGGCTGTTGGCTCTTCCCAGCATGCTCCGCTCCTCTCACCAACCTTCCAGGATGTGGCGGTCTGAGGGGGGCGCTGCAGGAGGTTAATCCTCCTTTCTGACTGTTGGCATTTCCCATGTAATGCTTGCTCTTCAGCAGCAGAGGGCAGCCTAGTGAGGGGGGTGGGGGCACACGGGGCAGGTAGACGATCACTTTCCATGTCCTCTATTACAGGATGAAAGGGAGACCCAATGATACCGGTACCAACCTGTTCTCTGACCCTGACCCCGCCTACAACCCGCCAGGTGAGCGCCGCTGCCGATGTATTATACCTGCCTCAGTAGTAATTACATCACTGATATCATGAGATGTACTCCCAGCCCTGCCGCATGCTGATGACATCATTGACATGAGGTAGTTGCAGCCCTGCCCCCTACTGATGACATCACTGATATAATGAGAGGTAGTCACCGCACCACCCCCTGCTGGTGACATCACTAATATAATGAGAGGTTGTCATAGCCCCACCCTCTGCTGATGACATCACTGATATGAGAGGTAGTCACCGCCCCACCCCCTGCTGGTGGCATCACTAATATAATGAGAGGTAGTCATAGCCCCACCCCCTGCTGGTGGCATCACTAATATAATGAGAGGTAGTCATAGCCCCACCCCCTGCTGATGACATCACTGATATGAGAGGTAGTCACCGCCCCACCCCCTGCTGGTGGCATCACTAATATAATGAGAGGTAGTCATAGCCCCACCCCCTGCTGATGACATCACTAATATAATGAGAGGTAGTCACAGCCCCACCATCTGCTGATGACATCACTGATAAGAGGAATCAGTGGGGTCTGGACTCTTTTGCAGATAGGGGAGGGCAGCTTGGTGTCCACGGACAGATGGGTTTCTTTCTGTTTAGGGTCTCCGTGGGCTGGAGCTAGGGGGCGCCGCTGCACAAGTCGACAGTTAACTAAAATATGAGAATGCGCAGCTTGGTTGATCTCTCCTCTAGACTCGGCACCACCGACAGACTCCTCCGAGCTCACCGAACAGTCTCTGCACTCAAGGTAGGCTGATGCCGTCACATGATCATGGTGGTCCTGTGGCCCTTAGAGAGACTTCTGCTCCTCACACGGTGCTCTTCAGCTTTACACTTGGCTTTTGCTCTCTATTACAGAAGCCACAACAGAAAATCAAAATCCAAGTTCCGGGGCCCCCAGGGGTCCGTATGCAATGCCATTCTGTAGCGCATTGAGGGGCCGTATACCATGCCATCGTATAGCACATCTAGGGGGGCCCCCAGAGGCTGTGCACAATACCGTCATGTAGTACATCCATGGGGCCCCCGGGGGCCGCACACCATACCATCATGTAGCACATCCATGTCTTCCTATTCAAGTTGTTATTTCACTATGGGACCCCGGTATGAGATAAAGTGCTGGATGGTCTTTTGACTGCGATCTGTGTAAGGATGACCTGTCAGTGTCATCATCATCATCAGTGGTCGGACTGTGGTCAGCGGGTCACCTCCTGAGATATGGGGCACATTTCAATGGCACTGAAGCCGACACTCCGATTTCTTCCTCTGATCACTGATGACTGCGGGACAGATCCTGATGTGCGACCCCCATCTATCAACTACTCATGACCTATCCCACAAATCAGATAAAAAGACCCGGAATACCCCTTGTAGGGATGTGCTACAGAAGATGGCCTGTAGGGGGCAACAGACAATCAGTCTGATGCCTGAAACAAGAGGGAAAACACCCACAGGTGTGGTCAGTGCTATAAAACAGGGTTGTTCCCCTTGCAGGAAGAGTCAGTGTCTGGCTCAGAGAGCCAGAGAGAGTGCAGGGCTGCCAGGCCCAGTGTGACAGCTCAGTGGAGCTGGGGCTGCTAGGCCCAGTGTCAGGCTGAGAAGGCCAGAGGTGGACAGGGAGACGCCCCTCACCTCAACACCTAGGAGAGGTGTGTGTGCCTGGGAGATACAGGCTGCAGTTACTCGGTGACTTCCAGTGTGAGCAGAGAGGCGCTGTGGACAAGGCGCTGCAAGCTTCCAGCAGGACCCCTGGGGATACGCCTGCCCTTGGACTAGAGACTGAAGGCACTAAAGACTGACGACCAGCTGCGCTCTGGATACCCACAGGTCTGTGCAGAACCTATGGACTTATATGGTCTCCTCAGCTGAGGATTTACCTGCTTTGCCCATGGACTGTAAAGGGTTAAAGCTATAAGAGTCTTTTGTTGTTTTCAATCATTTATTATTTATCTGGAGACCCAGCCGTTTGTATTGGTTAAGGTTATGTGAATAAAGCGAAAGGAAAGAAGGAAGCGACCGTTTGGCGTGATATGTAACCCCCGTGTTGTCACATATGGTGGAGGATGCGGGCACAAGCGGTGAAGCTCCCAGCTGAAAGACGCCAGTGAAAAGGCAGACAACCTCTATCAGTATGGAGGAATTGCTGAAGCAGTTGTTGCAAGAGAGACGATGCAAGTGCAGCTGGAGGAAAGGCAACTCCTAATAAAGCAGATGGCGATGCTAATGGAGACTGAAACTGATCACAGGGTTTTGTTGGGAGAACAAACCCAGAAGTGTGAACAAGGTTGTAAGAAGTTAAAGACACAGTCAGCAAAGAAGAATGGTGACTTGGAGTGCCAAGTAAGTCAGCTCAAGGAAGAGCTGGGAATACAGAAAGCTGCTTGCAGTACGGCAGAGAAGCAAGCAGAGATCTTGAAAGTCTTTCTGGGTGAAAAAGAAAACCAGGAAGCGCTGCATGAGAGACTGGTGTCCCAGCTACAGATGAGCTTGGATGAGAGAGCTGAAATACATGGAGCCCAAATCCAGGAGCTGGAACGGAGTCATGCTGCAGTTGTGGGGAAACTGTCCAAGCTGTTGAAGCAAATGGAAAAAGTGAAAGAAACATTGAAAAGTGAGTGTCTTGAGCTGACCCAAAAGGTGAAGGGGTTGTTGGATGACAAGTGCGCATATGAATGCAAGAAAAATACAGTGGAGATGCAGCTTCAAGAGCTACAAATAAAAATAACTGAAGGTGACAGTGTGCAGACAGCGTTGTCTGAGCAGGTGAGCAGGCTGCAGCTGAAGCTGGAAGCTCAGAGTGAAGAGTTCCAGAAGTTACTGCAAGAAGAGACGCAGCAGAGGCTTGGTCTCAGTGCACACCTGAAGACTATGCAAGGTGAGAAAGATGTGCTCCTCAAGCAGGCAGAGAAGGATGCAGAAGCTAAGAGAAACCTATCAGAGCAGATTGCAACACTTCAGGCGGAGGTGGTGGATCTGGAAGATAGAATGGAGAAGAGTGCTTTGTGTTTGGATTCTGTGAAAGAGCAGAAAAGAGAAATACAAGGAGAATTAGAAACTACAAGGCAGCAGTGTGAAGAGAAGACAGCCGCCTGAGAAGGTTAAAGTAAGTCTTCAGCAAGAGGTAGAAGATGCTTCTGTGAAGCTTGGTCAGCAACAGGAGCTTATGGCCAAACTGGAGAAGAAACAGAAGCTGTGTGAACAGAGGCTGACTGAAGAGAAAGCCAGATCTGCAAGACATGTCACTTGACCTGGGAAGGGCAGACCCACCTATGCTGTAGCCCCCTCCCCAATAACGACACAGCAACTTTCTTTGGATAAATTGGCCACAGCAGCCAGTTTATTACAATCAATAAATAACATTGAAATTATTACTCAGAAAACAAGTTACGGGGGAGGGTCCTTGGAGCCACAAAATCTGGTGCAACTATACAACTCTGAAAAAATACTTAGCCCCACAGCCGGACAACCAGGCTCAAGGGCAACATTAACCACCCATTGGGTGGCTAACACTCCCATTACTTAAGCCGGAGGGAGTCTACTGCCCCCTCCACCAACCAAGTAACCGCACCAGATAGCATACAATATACTAAGGAGGGAGTCTAAGCAGGTGAGCACTTTTCCCTCCCACACACAATTTCCACCGACTCCAAGGACCCCCCCCCACCCGCCAATGCAAGCACAGCTTACCCCTAAGCCTGCGCCGTCCCCAACAAACCCAATGCCCTCTCTATACCTTCTTGAATCCCAACTACCCAGATATCGATCCCGATATCATTAAGGTGAACACCATCTCCAGCCCAATAGTTACCTTCCCCTTTCTCCAAATCGATATGTCTAACACTGACTCCTGCGTTCCTCGCCACAAAAGCTGAAACATGCCTATTGAGCTTCACCCTTGCCCTATTGATTCCTACTAAGGAACGGGCACCCCTTCAACTCTTTCTTGGGATAATCTCCGACCACACCGCTGTCATCTGAGGGAACAGGCAACGTAAACGCAAAAAATCGTACTGAATGTCACGGCGCAATTCTCGCGCCGGACGACTCCCTAAATCGTTCCCTCCCACGTGCAGTACCAAAATATCTGGACTCCTGTCCATTCTGGCATACGAGTCCACCTGCCGCAGCACCTGGCCCCATTTCATTCCCCTCTCTCCTAGCCAACGCACTACGACTGCTTCTTTCCTAAACCCCAACTGCCTCCCCATAGGACGAACCTTTGCCCTCTCTGCAGCCCAATAAACGTAAGAATGGCCCATCAGCCAGACCAACGCTGGATCTCTGAGACCTGTAATGGAATAAAACCACAAATCATTCCACAAATCAGCCGTCCAACTGTACAACAAAAAAATTTTTTTATATACATGACCCTCACATTCACTGCCACTTACACCAATTCCGGACGAACATATAATTGAAATCTTCTCGACTCCCATCTCCCAATCCTCTTCACAACTTCTCCAAATAAACCCAACCGTGTCGCCTCCGTTGCGGCCCCTATACGAAAGGAATGTGACGAATATCCTCCTCCAACTAAGCCCAAAGCCGCCACGATTCCTTTTAACACCGCATTAAACTGAAGGCCCCATCTCTGTGACACAAGTGGTCCCCCAACCCCTTGCCGCAACTCCACATATTCCTTAAAGCAACGTACTGGACACATCAATGCACCCAGCACCTGCGCCAAACACACTTTACCTTTTCCTGCTTGATCAGTTTTTGACCATCGCAGCCAAATATGCAACACTCTGTCTACCAAATCTACGTCTCCCACATCTAGACCCCTTTTTACCACCTTGCTGGGGGACACCAATTCACTCAACCTGAATGCCCCAAAAAATGCAAAAGAAAATGCACAGCGAAATAACCGCATTTCATAAACATCGAAACAAAAACTTCCTAATTCCGCCCCCATCCTTTACAACAACTCAAAAGTAATGGGACGCCTCCTATCCTTCTCCTGCCTACCCCTCTGGAACCCTTTCAATGCCTGCCGCACCAAAAAGACTTTAGTCAAATCCCGCAGCCCTCTAAACTTGAAACCGAATGCCAACCCTACCATAAATCGATTGACTCTCGCCACAGACCACGGCATAAGAGCTACGTTCCTCAACCAAGCCAATAGTGCATTAACCTGTTCGTCTTCAGACAACTCTTCCCCCAAAACCCTCAACCAACGCTGCCAATCCTCCCAAGCTGTACGATAAGCTGTCCATGTGACCTGCGTCAACGACCCGGCAATCAGCTGCTCCGCCGCACGTCAACCACAGTCCATAGCTTCGGTGGACAGCGCAGACCCTCCCGTTCTGCCTCCGGCGCCAACTCCCAAAAACGATCCCACTGAAAACGAGAAAGGGAATCGCTATATTGTTGTCCACCCCGGAACATGGACCGCGACCACCCACGCGTTCAACGACAAGCAAAGTAAAACTGACGCAACAAATCAACCACTGGCGGCGAACGGGCCGACACGCTGTTAATCACTTGTACCACTCCCATGTTGTCACAGTGGAAACGGACCTTCTTGTTCCTGAACCATTCCCCCCAAACCGACACCGCTACCACAATTGGAAACAGCTCCAGTAACACTAAGTTTTTTTACTGCCCCGTATCGCCGCCATTCCCTTGGCCATTGACCAGCACACCATTGCCCCCGAAAAAATGCCCCAAACCCGAAAGCCCCTGCCGCATCCATAAATAGCTCACAATCAAAATTATCCACGGCTTGGTCTATGAACAACGACCTCCCATTGTACTTGACCAAAAAGGAAGACCAAACCGCCAAGTCTGCACGGATCTCTGCCGAGATCCGCACGAAGTGATGACCTGCCTTCACTCCCGCCATTTTTCTGCAAAACACTCGCCCCATCGGCATGATCCGACTGGCGAAGTTTAACTTCCCGAGCAAAGGCTGTAAAGTTTTAAAGGCAACCTTCTTAGACCGAGACACCGTCTCCAAATCTAACCGCAGTGAATTCAACGTATCCTCCGGCAGGCGACATTCCATCCTCTCAGTATCAATTGTGATACCAAGAAAATTCAGACAAGTAACCGGACCCTCAGTCTTTTCAGGCGCCAATGGAACACCACATTTTTTAGCCACCCACTGCACCGTAGACAACAGGGCACTGCACACACCCGAACCTGCCGGGCCAACACACAAAAAATCATCCAAGTAATGCAAAATAGATTGCAAACCGGACACGTCCTTAACCACCCCCCTCCAGGAATGAACTGAATGCCTCAAAGAGGGCGTGAGAGATCGAGCACCCCATTGGCAGGCATTGGTCAACAAAAAACGTCCCCTCCCAAACACACCCCAATAAACGAACGCTATCGGGATGAACCGGGAGCAACCGGAACGCTGATTCAACATCTGTCTTTGCCAGCAACGCCCCTCTACCGCATTTCTGCACCCATCTTGTGGCTGCGTCAAAAGACGTGTAAACTACCGAACAGTTCAGGAGCTATCCCGTCATTCACTGACTCACCTTTTGGAAAAGACAGATGATGAATCAATCGAAATTTCCCTGGTTCCTTCTTAGGAACCACCCCCAATGGAGAGATGACTAAATTGGGAATCGGAGGGGACTAAAACGGCCTCACCATGCGTCCCAACAGCACCTCCTTCTCTAACTTATCTCTAACAACCGACGGAAATTGTGACGCTGAACGCACATTTTTTGACACGCAGGGCACCCGATGCGAAGGCGCTGGGATTTTAAAACCTTCAGAAAAACCCTAAAACAACAACCGGCCCTTTTCTCCATCCGGATACCTATTTAGAAAGGGGGCCATCTCGTGAACCTTCACCGGCGTCCTCCCTTTTCCCCATCTGTCCCTGCAGTCTTACCTTTTACATTTAGAGGCCCCATGGGATGACCCGCTACACACGGAGCAATTGTGTTTAAAATGACAACTTGCTCCAAATTTACACTGGCCCTCATTATATTGCCAGCAGAAACCCGCCTTTCGCACTCCTGACATCCCGCCACTCGCGGCAAGGCTTCCTCCACTGCTTGCGCCGGACGGACCGGCGCTCCCAGGAAAGGACTGCCCTACCGCGTTGGGGCCATCACCCTGAGCCACAAGCCAATATCCCACCGGATATTGGGGCGTACTGCTTTGCGCTGACAAAATTGTTCGTCATAGCGCAACCACGCCTGACCCCCGTACGTCCTGTATGCCTCTCCGATAGAGTCCATATAGCAGGAGAGCGCCGAACAATTTTCGGGCGCCTTCTCTCCAATGACCCCGGCCAAAATAGCAAACGCCTGCAACCAGTTTGCAAACGTTTGTGGAATCAGCCTCCAGCGTTTTTTCTCCTCCTCCTCTTTTTTTGACTCCGTTCGCTTTCCTTTCTCTAGATTACATTTTTCCAGAGGTAGCAATGAAAAGATCTCGATGTACTCGTTTTTCCAGATCTTTTCACGCACCTCTTTCTTCAAATGGGCCACCAGCGGACCCTCAAAGCAGACATAAACTTCCCCTTTCGCCCTGTCGTCTAACCTAACTGCTTCCCCGTCCGCACTGCCACCGTTACCCCCCAACCCGGTGACCTACTGACGTACCCGGGCCGTCCCCTACACCCAAAGCACCTCCACTCCTTACCGGAACCCAAGCCGCCACCGGAGTCGGGTTTAATAAACCCGCACCGCTGTCCCTATCACAACGCTGCAACAACTCCCGCACCGTCCCTAACAACTCCCGCAATTCACCCCCAAATTCACCACCCACTACAGCAACACTCGCACCCCTCCTTTCATCCACAGCAATACAATCACGTAAAGCATTTGACATATAAGACATGACTCTATGCTCACCAGGCTGCATGGCCGCTGTGTCCCCACCAGCCGGATCCACGGACGTCATCGCCTCGTCGTCGCTCCCCGAATCTTCGACTTCTCCTTCCTCCAGCCGCTGTACCGCCAGCTCGACCGCCACACTCCGACTGGTCCCTGCTCTTTGCTCCTGACCCGGAACAACCACCGCTGACCGTACTCTGTGTGCGCTGCTCCCGCTAGCGTCCTCCACACTCTGTCGCTGACTGTCCGAAGGCAGAGGTTGTTGCCCATTCTTGGTCTGCCTGGTCCGGCCCCTGGCCGGTACATCACCACACGGGGCCACTGTAGGGAGGCTCCTCCTCCCACTCCTCACATTGCTGACACCGGCCCCAGAGGCCGTTCCACTGCTCTCCCGCTGCTTCCCAGAGGCTCCCACAGCCGGTACATCACCAGGGGAGACCTCCGTTCTGTCCTGCTGACTGGAGATGTCAGATGCTGCAGGCCCCACCCCCCGACCGGAGCGGGGGCCCCTGCTCACCGTTGACGCCGGCCGCCTGACAGGATTCCTCCTGCTCCCTGCCCTGATGCTTAGGGAGAGAACCGCAGCCCCGAGGGTCCCCGGAGGGGCACCGCAGCCTCCGGCGAGTTGGAGGGGTGACCTCATCCTCCCGCAGTCGCGACGGAGGTCTGGCCCGCCGCGACCTCCTCTCCTGTACTGCCGGAACCACCACACCGCCGCTGCTCGTACCTAACATCCCGGCCACCTGCTCTTGCAGCCAGTCCTGACCGTGGATACTGGCCGCTGCCCTGAGCTCTATCACAGACATGGTAAGTGTCACACTTCTTCTACTCTCGCTTTCTAGCTCTAAGATGGCACTGCCTCCCCCTCCCCTTACCTTATATATCCCCCTGCCTCCTACTTTTCCTACCAATCCCTGCCATTCCACCCTTATTCCAGAAAATTCTCTACACTCCCCTAAATCTTTGTTAACCCTTTCTAACCTCCCCCCTTACTAGGTGACCTGCCCCCCCCCCCCCCCCCCCGTGTCATGCCCGGCATCCGCTCTAAGGGTCCCTTGTTCCCTTTGCTACTGCCTTAACCTGAACTTGAGCATGCAGAAGAAAGGGCTAATGAGAAAGAAACAGAGGTACTAACCCTGACACGCACCCTGATAGGGGTGTCAGAAGAAAGAGCAGAGCTTCAGCAGTTCTCAGAGACGTGCATGAAGATGAAAGGCTGGAAATCAAATAGTCAAGCGGCTGAAAGAAGGGCTCAGAGACCAGAGAGGACTAAAACCCAGTTCAGACAGAAAAGAAAAAAGGGGATCTTGTTAAAGAATCTGAAAGAGTTACAAGTAGTGAAGAATGCCAAATTATGTTTACAAAGGGAGACTACTGAAGGTCAGAAGGTCTCACAAGTGGCGGCAGAAGAATAATGACGTAAAAAGGCAAACCCAGAAGGTGAGGAAACAGTTTGTCCAAATAGTAGAAGCCGATCACAGGGATGCGGGCTCCGAGGACCAACTCATCAGTGAACTGCATGCTGCCAAGCAAAAGTCAGTCAGAGGGAAAGGAACTTCAAAGAATGCGATTGGTGCTAACCGATGACAACACCGTACTAAGAAAAGAGATGGAATTGTTACAAAGTGAGGAAAAGAGGATAATTATAAACCTGAAAAATGAAGTGGAGACTGTAATCCGTAGCAAGGCCAGGCAGGAGCAGGAGCCACAAGAGGAACCCGTCAGACAGGTAAAAACAGAGAGAGACCCCCGAGGCTGGAGTTTAGACCCTGGAGGGCCAGAAGAAGAAAAATGTGATGCGGCCTACGGCCTTCATCAAGGGGGAGAGATATGTAGGGATGTGCTACAGAAGATGGCCTGTAGGGGGCAACACACAATCAGTCTGATGCCTGAAACAAGAGGGAAAACACCCACAGGTGTGGTCAGTGCTATAAAAAAGGGTTGTACCCTGCTGCAAGAGAGTCAGTGTCTGGCTGAGAGAGCCAGAGAGAGAGTGCAGGGCTGCCAGGCCCAGTGTGACAGCTCAGTGGAGCTGGCGCTGCCAGGCCCAGTGTGACAGCTCAGTGGAGCTGGCGCTGCCAGGCCCAGTGTCAGGCTGAGAAGGCCAGAGGTGGACAGGGAGACGCCCCTCACCTCAGCACCTAGGAGAGGTGTGTGTGCCTGGGAGATACAGGCTGCAGTTACTCGGTGACTTCCAGTGTGAGCAGAGAGGCGCTGTGGACGAGGCGCTGCAAGCTTCCAGCAGGACCCCTGGGGATACGCCTGCCTTGGACTAGAGACTGAAGGCACTAAAGACTGACGACCAGCTGCGCTCTGGATACCCACAGGTCTGTGCAGAACCTATGGACTTATATGGTCTCCTCAGCTGAGGATTTACCTGCTTTGCCCACGGACTGTAAAGGGTTAAAGCTATAAGAGCCTTTTGTCGTTTTCAATCATTTATTCTTTATCTGGAGACCCAGCCGTTTGTGTTGGTTAAGGTTATGTGAATAAAGCGAAAGGAAAGAAGGAAGCGACCGTTTGGCGTGATATGTAACCCCTGTGTTGTCACACCCTTTAAAGTTCTGGGGCCACCCGTGAGTCCTGAACTGAGACGACGCTGGCTTGATCTTGGCTGAGCCCGCGAGGTGTCGAGGATCGGGGTGTCGGACTGACCTCAGATGCCGGGTGCTGGATCTCTACACTGTCAGGAACATTCGTGGCCATCAAAGGTCCACAGTTTCGGCGTGGCACGGAGTCGGTTTTGCACTCCATCCCCCTCACTTTGGCGCTGTCTCTCGCTCGCACCGCGCCGTAAGACACCCATCTAGTTTTCTAAGGATTCTGCTTCCGCTTTTCCTGGGTGCTGCTTCCATTCACCCTATCTTTAGGACTAAGCGCTCATTCACACAGGCGGAAGCCTTATGTGCACCAAGTAGGACGTGCCACAGATTTGTTCATGCAATCACACACTGGTTGAAAAAACGCACTCATGTGCTGTACAAATATGCTCAATGTCAGGAGGGTCCGGCAGCACCAGACCCCTCTGACTGCTTCCATAATGACCACACACAGCGCTTTTCTGCTCTAACTGATGATTAGGCCCACCAGGGAGCGCTGTAGAAAGAAGTGGGGAGCTGCTAGACTCTGTGGACAGGTGAGCAGCCTCCCCGCACTACTCCATGGGCTGCAGAGCGCTGGTGAAGGCAGCCATGATGCCGCTCTACCTGGACTCCGCTCCAAAACTCTGGCTGCAAGTAGAGAAAGCAGCTCATGACTCGCACTGTAGTGCTGGCTAATGCTGCTCTGCTCTCTGCATGACCCGACGGCTCCCCTGTCTCCTGCGCTTGGAGGACCACAACACTGGGGAGCCGTCGGGTTATGCAGACGGCAGCTGATGAGCAGCTTCCACTGCCTGTAACCAGAGTTCTGGAGCAGAGATTCACAAGGGGACACTAATGCTAAACAGGGGCCACTGAAGGGGACGGCATTAAGACGGGGCCACAGAAGGGGGATACAAGCAGCAGTGATGTGGTGTCCTCTGCCTAGGAGGCCGGCCGGCGGCAGGGAGTCAAAAAATGTTCCTCTTGTAAATGTACATTAGAGCGAGCCGCATTCTTTACGAGCTGCAGAGCTGCAGGACGCACTACAGACGGATGAGCGGAGGGGCCCTTGTGATGATCAGCGTGTGCCGTGGAAGACCCCCGCCTGCAACAACCTCTTCTACAACAATCAGGCCTCAGTTATTCTCAATTTGTCCATTATACAACTGGGGGCCACTATTACCACAGGGGACCGTTATACCACTGGGGGCCACTATTACCACAGGGGACCGTTATACCACTGGGGGCCACTATTACCACAGGGGACCGTTATACCACTGGGGGCCACTATTACCACAGGGGACCGTTATACCACTGGGGGCCACTATTACCACAGGGGACCGTTATACCACTGGGGGCCACTATTACGACAGGGGACCATTATACCACTGGGGGCCACTATTACCACAGGGGACCATTATACCACTGGGGGCCATTATACCACTGGGGGCCACTATTACCACAGGGGACCATTATACCACTGGGGGCCACTGTTACCACAGGGGACCATTATACCACTGGGGGCCACTGTTACCACAGGGGACCATTATACCACTGGGGGCCACTGTTACCACAGGGGACCATTATACCACTGGGGGCCACTGTAACCACAGGGGACCATTATACCACTGGGGCCACTGTAACCACAGGGGACCATTATACCACTGGGGGCCACTGTTACCACAGGGGACCATTATACCACTGGGGGCCACTGTTACCACAGGGGACCATTATACCACTGGGGGCCACTGTTACCGCAGGGGACCATTATACCACTGGGGGCCACTGTTACCACAGGGGGCCACTATTACCACAGGGGGCCACTATTACCACTGGGGATCATTATACTACTGGGGGACCCTTTAACCACTGGGGACCATTATACTACTGTGGGCCACTATTACCACGGGGGACCATCATTACCTGCTGGGGGACACTAATATCACTAGGGACCATTATACTACTGAGACCCGCTATTACAACTTGGGGCCACTATTACCAATAGGTAACATTATACTACTGGGGCCAGTATTACCACTAGAGGTCATTGTACTGCTGGGGGCCAATATTACCACTAGAGGCCATTGTACTACAGTGACCACTATTACCACTGGGGACCAATATACTACTGGGGGCCACTTTTACCACTGGGAACCATTATACTACTGGGGGCCACTATTACCACTGATGATCATTATACTACTGGGGGCCACTATTACCACTGGGGACCATTATAGTACAATGACCACAATTACCACTGATGACCATTATACCACTGGGGACCTTTATAGTACAATGACCACTATTACCACTGGAAGCCATTATAATACTGGGGGCAACTATAACCACTCACTAGAGGCCATTGTACTACAGTGACCAATATTACTACTGAGGACCATTATACTACTGTTGGCCACTATTATCACTAGAGGCCATTATACTACTGGGGGCCACTATTACCACTAGAGGTTATTGGACTACAGTGACCACTATTACCACTGGGAAACATTATACTATTGAGGGCCACCATTACCACTAGAAGCCATTGTACTACAGTGACCACTATTACCACTGGGGACCATTATGCTACTGGGGGCCAGTATTACCACTAGAGGCCATTGTTCTGCAGTGACCACTATTACCACTGGGGACCATTATACTACTGGGGGCCAGCATTACCACTAGAGGCCATTGTACTACAGTGACCACTATTATCACTGGGGACCATTATACTACTGGGTGCCAGCATTACCACTAGAGGCCATTGTACTACAGTGACCACTATTACTACTGGGGACCATTATATTACTGTGGGCCACTATTATCACTAGAGGCCATTATACTACTGGGGGCCACTATTACCCCTAGAGGCCATTGGACTACAGTGACCACTATTACCACTGGGGAACATTATACTACAGTGACCACTATTTTTACTGGGGACCATTATACTATTGAGGGCCACCATTACCACTAGAAGCCATTGTACTACAGTGACCACTATTACCATTGGGACCACTATACTACTGGGGGCCACTATGAACACTAGAGGCCATTGTACTACAGTGACCACTATTACCACTGGGGACCATTATGCTACTGGGAGCCACTATTACCACTAGAGGCCATTATACTACGGGGGGCCACTATTACCCCTAGAGGCCATTGGACTACAGTGACCACTATTACCACTGGGGAACATTATACTACAGTGACCACTATTTTTACTGGGGACCATTATACTATTGAGGGCCACCATTACCACTAGAAGCCATTGTACTACAGTGACCACTATTACCACTGGGGACCATTATACTATTGAGGGTCACTATTACCACTAGAGGCCATTGTACTACAGTGACCACTATTACCATTGGGACCACTATACTACTGGGGGCCACTATTACCACTAGAGGCCATTTTACCACAGTGACCACTATTACTACTGTGGACCATTATACTATTGAAGGTCACTATTACCACTAGAGGCCATTGTTCTGCAGTGACCACTATTACCACTAGGGACCATAATACCACTGGGGGCCTCTATTACCACTAGGGACCATTAAAATACTGAGGGGCACTATTACCACTGGGGGCCAATAATAATATGGGGTAAACTATTACAACTGAGGACCATTATACTATGGAGGGCTACTATTGCTGCTGGGGGACACTAATATCACTAGGGACCATTATACTACTGAGACCCACTATGACAACTTGGGGCCACTATTACCAATATGTACCATTATACTACTGGGGCCAGTATTACCACTAGAGGCCATTGTATTACAGTGACCACTATTACCACTGGGGACCATTATAATACTGGGGGCCAGTATTACCACTAGAGGCCATTATACTTCTGGGGGCCAATATTATCACTAGAAGCCATTGTACTACAGTGACCACTATTACCACTGGAGACCATTATACTACTGGGGGCCACTATTATGACTGGGGTAAACTATTACCACTGAGGACCATTATACTATGGAGGGCTACTATTGCTGCTGGGGGACACTAATATCACTAGAGACCATTATACTACTGAGACCCACTATTACAACTAGGGGCCACTATCACCAATAGGGACCATTATATTACTGGGGGTCATTACTATTAGAGGGGATCACTATTAATAATAAGGACCCTTTTACTATATTACTATGAGCCACTATTAGTACTGTGGGCCACTATTACCAATGGGGGACATTATACTACTAGGAGCCACTATTACCACTGGCGGCCATTATACTACTGCGAATCACTTTTACCACTGGGGCCATAATACTACTAAGAGCCACTATAACCATGGGGGGCCATTATAATACTGGGTTCACTAATACCACTACTAACACTAGGGACCATTATATTACCGGGGGCCACCATTACCATTGGAGGCCTCTATTACCACCAGGGACCATTATACTACTGGGGGCAACTATTATTATTTGGGGGCCACCATTACCACTAGGGACTGTTATACTACTGGGAGCAACTATTGCCACTGGGGGTCACTATTAATTTTCGGCGGCCACCATTACCACTAAGTAGGATTATACTACTCGGGGCTACTAATGTAACAATGTATCACAAGTTTGTGGATGCGATTTTTGTGCGATGCATTTTTAACATTAGAAAGTCTGGTTGACATTTGCGTTAAAAAAAACGAAGTGTTAAAAATAATGCAAGTGTGTGGGAACCCTGAGCCGGATATCAGACGAGGTAAGGAGACAGCTCTGTGACACGGATGCGCATTGCGGACATTCCACATGACATCACTATTTCATCCGTCAGCAGGAGGAAGCTGTGGTGTCAGAGACCCGACTACAGGCAGGAGCCAATGACATCAGAGCCAACAACAGGGAGGAGCCAGTAACATCAGAGCCAACTAGTGGGAGGAGCCAGTAACATTACAGCCGACTAGAGGGAGGAAGCAGTGACGTAAGAGCCGACTACAGGCAGGAGCCAGTAACATCAGAGCTAAGTACAGGCAGGAGCCAGTAACATCAAAGCCGACTATAGGGAGGAGCCAGTGATGTCAGCGGCGACTACAGGGAGGGGCCAGTGACATCAGACCCAACTACAGAGGGGAGCCAGCGACATCAGACCCAACTACAGAGAGGAGCCATTGACATCAGAGCCGACTACAGGGAGGAGCCAGTAACATCAGAGCCGAGTACACAGAGGAGCCAGTAACATCAAAGCCGACTATAGGGAGGAGCCAGTGATGTCAGCGGCGACTACAGGGAGGGGCCAGTGACATCAGACCCAACTACAGAGGGGAGCCAGTAACATCAGAGCCGACTACAGGGAGGAGCCAGTAACATCAGAGCTGACTACAGGGAGGAGCCAGTAACAGAGCCGACTACAGGGAGAAGCCAGTGACATCAGAGATGACTACAGGGAGAAGCCAGTGACATCAGACCTAACTACAGAGAGGAGCCAGTGACATCAGAGGCGACTACAGGGAGGGGCCAGTAACATCAGAGCCGAGTACACAGAGGAGTCAGTAACATCAAAGTCGACTAAAGTGAGGGGCCAGTGACATCAGACACAACTACAGAGGGGAGCCAGTGACATCAGACCCAACTACAGAGGGGAGCCAGTGACATCAGACCCAACTACAGAGATGAGCCAGTAACATCAGAGCTGACTACAGAGGGGAGCCAGTGACATCAGACCCAACTACAGAGAGGAGCCAGTGACATCAGACCCAACTACAGAGATGAGCCAGTAACATCAGAGCCGACTAAAGGGAGGAGCCAGCAACATCAGAGCCGACTATAGGGAGGAGCCAGTAACAGAGATGACTACAGGGAGGAGCCAGTAACAGAACCGACTACAGGGAGGAGCCAGTGACATCAGAGATGACTACAGGGAGGTGCCCATGACATCAGACCCAACTACAGAGAGGAGCTAGTGACATCAGACCCAACTACAGAGAGGAGCCAGTAACATCAGAGCCGACTACAGGGAGGAGCCAGTAACATCACAGCCGACTACAGGGAGGAGCCAGTAATATCAGAGCCGACTGCAGGGAGAAGCCAGGAACATCAGAGCCGACTGCAGGGAGAAGCCAGGAACATTAGAGCCGACTACAGGGAGGAGCCAGTAACAGAGCCGACTACAGGGAGGAGCCAGTGACATCAGAGATGACTACAGGGAGGGGCCAGCAACATCAGAGCCGACTGCAGAGAGGAGCCAGTAACATCAGAGCCGACTGCAGGGAGGAGCCAGTAACATCAGAGCCGACTGCAGGGAGGAGCCAGTAACATCAGAGCCGACTGCAGGGAGGAGCCAGTAACATTAGAGCCGACTACAGGGAGGAGCCAGTAACAGAGCCGACTACAGGGAGGAGCCAGTGACATCAGAGATGACTACAGGGAGGGGCCAGCAACATCAGAGCCGACTGCAGAGAGGAGCTGGTGACATCAGAGCCGAGTACACAGAGGAGCCAGTAACATCAGAGCCGACTGCAGGGAGGAGCCAGTAACATCAGAGCCGACTGCAGGGAGGAGCCAGTAACATCAGAGCCGACTGCAGAGAGGAGCCAGTAACATCAGAGCTGACTGCAGAGAGGAGCCAGTAACATCAGAGCCGACTACAGGGAGGAGCCAGTAACAGAGCCGACTGCAGGGAGGAGACAGTAACATCAGAGCCGACTGCAGGGAGGAGCCAGTAACCTCATTCCCGACTGCAGGGAGGAGCCAGTAACCTCATTCCCGACTGCAGGGAGGAGCCAGTAACATTAGAGCCGACTACAGGGAGGAGCCAGTAACCTCAGTGCCGACTGCAGGGAGGAGCCAGTAACATTAGAGCGACTACAGGGAGGAGCCAGTAACAGAGCCGACTACAGGGAGGGGCCAGCAACATCAGAGCCGACTGCAGAGAGGAGCTGGTGACATCAAAACCGACTACAGGGAGGGGCCAGCAACATCAGAGCCGACTGCAGAGAGGAGCTGGTGACATCAGAGCCGACTGCAGAGAGGAGCCAGTGACATCAGAGATGACTACAGGGAGGGGCCAGCAACATCAGAGCCGACTGCAGAGAGGAGCTGGTGACATCAGAGCCGAGTACACAGAGGAGCCAGTAACATCAGAGCTGACTGCAGGGAGGAGCCAGTAACATTAAAGCCGACTACAGGGAGGAGCCAGTAACATTAAAGCCCACTGCAAGGAGGAGCCAGTAACATTAAAGCCCATTGCAGGGAGGAGCTAGTAACCACTCCAGTCCTCATGGAGCCCCAACAGGTCATGTTTTCAGGATTTCCTATAGGAAGAGCACCAGTCCCAATGTGTGAGGCACTGACAATAATTACATCAGCTGCGGAATACTGAGGAAATCCTGACTGGAGTTGGGAAACACTGATCTGAACTACCAATGATAATTTCTTTGTGATTTGCATACAAATCAAACAGCAGTCATCTGTTGTCAACAGGTAGATCATTTATGAACCATGCCTGGCCCACTCCACCTCTACGCACTGAGCAATGATTGGTCGATGTGTAATGTCATCAGATCCGACACCTTATAATACAACCAGCTTGTACAACATGACTGAGTGGTAGTCACAGCCCGCCCCCTGCTGATGACATCACTGATATGACATAAGATCCACCCACCTTATAATACAACCAGCTTGTACAACATGACTGAGTGGTAGTCACCGCCCCGCCCCCTGATGATGACATCACTGATGTAATGACATAAGATCCACCCACCTTATAATACAACCAGCTTGTACAACATGACTGAGTGGTAGTCACCGCCCCGCCCCCTGCTGATGACATCACTGTACCCTCAGATAACTGATATGTATGGTTTTTATGGAGCCGCTGTTAGTTATCGCCACCTTTCTCTCAGCGTTCATGGTGTCTTCTCAGGAATGCCGGATCGCTGCACGGATGGAGGATTTGACGCCATCACGTTAGACGATAAAGGAGTCATGCATTACTTCAGAGGTAAGTCTTGTGAACTGACCGTAGGCTGACTGAGTCGTGGATGTCGTATGTTTCCTGCCTGGATCTGAATGTTATTATATTTCATATTATAGGAGGTTTTGTGTGGATGGGATACCAGGGACCGACGCAACGTATAAATGAGACCTGGCCCGGACTGACCGGACCGATAGATGCCGCATTCAGGAACCACAACGAGAAGAACCCTCTGGAACATCAGAGGATCTACCTGTTCAAGGTGCGGGGGCAACCTGTGTATAGTGTCTGCAGTTATTTTAAAGTGCTAATGACAATTTGCCCTTGAGTGAGTGTGTTACATGCTCCGCCCCTGATCACATGACATCACCGCAGGTCCTAAAGCAGAAAACATGCAAAGCCTGACAGCAGCCATGTGCTAGCAAGGCCTGTGATGATGTCACAGTCATGTCATTAGTCACCTGGTCTCTGACCTCTGACCCTGATCACAGGACACTGACATCATCACTACTGCTTCATTTTATTAAAAACCTGCAGAGCTGGACAGCAGCCATTTGCTGACAGGACCTGTGATGATGTCACAGTCATGTGATCAGTCACCAACTCTTAGCTCCGCCTCTGATGATTACATGACAGTGATGTCATCACAGATACTAAAACATTAGAGGCTGACAAAGAATGTATGTAGTACAGCTTTGTATGTGACAAGTGCATGTAGCAGAGCTGTGTGTGTGTGTGGAGTCTGTGATCTACATGTAGCAGAGCCGTATGTGTCTGTGACAGGTGTATGTAGCAGACCTTTGTGTGCTGTATGTGACAGGTGCATGTAGCAGAGCTGTGTTTGTCTGTGACAGGCACATGTGTAGCGTTCGAGGAGCGGGCTTACAGCCAAGGAAACAGTGGGATAGAGAAAGGCCTTATCACGGGGCTCTACCATCTTCTTCCTTGGGTGTAGCTCGGGACCTGATCACATTACTGCTGGAGGAGATCGCAGAGATAGTAACTGTGGGTTACCTTAAGTGCAGTGGTCACTCGTGACGCCACCGTTCTGTCCTCTGCGGCGGATCTCCCAGATTAAATAAAGTAGTCCACAGACAGGGCCACCTGCTGAACAAGAACCGGGAACAGTCGGCCCCGTCCCTTTACTGCAAACTATTGATCCAAACAACTAGTCCTGGCATCGAGGTATTCGGATCCTCCACAGTCCCAGCTCTTTGTGTGATCTGCTCCGGCCGCTATCGCTCTACCGCTCCACAGTCACTCTCGTTTCCTCAGCCAGCGGTGAAGTGGCGCGTCGTTCTCTCTCTGCTCAGTGGAACCACCGAGGTCTCCTGGGTAGACTAGGCCCAGGCTGAGCGCAAAGAAGTCGCTCGGCTTCCTCCATTACTCCACACATGACCGACTCACTTCGGCTAGACCGACCTGACTGACTCTGCATTCCTGCAAACACATATACACAGCATGATCACATGACCACAGCTGATACACAAACCGTTACATTTTCCAGACAGGACTAGACATACCAGACTTTAACCCTCTCAGTCCTGCAAACAAGACAATTGGTATGAGACAGACATATAAGATTATGAAGGGGCCCTACTAACTCTGGGCCACTACAATGTAGCAGGGTTGTGTGTATTGTATGTGATGTGCATGTAGCACAGGCGAGTGTGTGACGTCCATGTGACAAAGCTGTGTGACGCATTGCGTCACCCGAAACAATGGTGCTATAATTCCTTAATAATTACTAGTCACTGTTTATACAGCACACCATCATCAGTGTCTATATACACAGCAGCGTATTACTGTATATACAGGGGTATATAGAGACATACACTATATGGCCGCTTTATCACAGCTTCCAGCCCTTTATTACATCCCCCAGCCCTTTATTACATCCCCCAGCCCTTTATAAAAGGCCTGGGACTTTATTCAAGTAAAGGTTTGGAGGCTCTAGTGGAGTCCTAGGCTCCCTTTTTTAAAGCCCCGGACCTTTATGTGAGCCCCCAGCCTTTTATTATAGTCCCACGTCCCTTTGTTAGAGCCACCAGACTTTTACTAAAGCTCCAGTCCTTTATTAGAGCACCCTGCCCTTTATTGAAAAGATCGAGCAATCGGAGTGACTTCCAACGAGGCCGGTCATTGGTGCTAGACTAGCCGAGGTCTCACTGCCAACCACGGGGGTATTCTCATGTAACGTCCTGTGGACGGGAACAACCCATCACTGAAAGGGGTCGGAGGAGGATGTGAGGAATCGTTCTGACCAACAGGCTGCACAGTCAGCTGAATACAACGCTGGGGCTCCAAGTAACGTGTCCGAACGCACAACTCGCCGTTCCTCCGCACGGATGGTATAACAGCAGACCACCAGTTCCAGCGCCATTGTGTCTAAGAGAAACAGAAAGACTCCAGCGGGCAAAAGAGCGCAAAACTTGTATCACTGAGAAGCCGAGAAACATCTCCTGGGCAGATGGATTCAGACCATGCGGATGGGAGGTCAGAATTTGGTGCAAGCAGCATGAATCGCTGACCTCTTCCTGTCAGCTGGTGCAGTAATGGTGGGGTCTGGTTTTCTTGATGCACCCGGGTCCTCTGACATCCATGGATGTGGTGGTTTTGAGAGCCAACACTCTAGTAGACGAGGTCTCTAATAACGAGGCCTTCAGTGTACACAGACATATATCTTGTACGAATTCATGCCGTTACCGGCCGCCATCTTGATGTTTTGCAGGGCGCACAAGTCTGGAGCTACTATGAAGGAAAGCTGGTGACTGGTTTTCCACGTCTTATTAGCGAAGCGTTTCCTGGGATTCCAGACAAGCCGGACGCTGCGGTGGAGTGTCACCGGGGCGAATGCAGAACCGACAGCGCCATTTTCTTTAAAGGTGAGAATCTGCTGGGTGTTCTGGGCTCCGGATGTCTCCCTGGGCGCCCGAGACAATACTCTGTAAGAAGGGGCCGTGACTGCGTGGTGCACCGCTGAGCCGTATCTGTCCTCTCTCTTCCAGGTGACACTGTGTATATCTACCGCCATGATGAGAAGCCTGCGGTGCAGCAGCGTCGGTGGGCCGGCCTCGGGACCTGCACCGCAGCCGCCAGGTGGAAGGAGAGATATTACTGCTTCAACGGCATCAACTTTACACAATTTAATCCAGTGACTGGGCAGGTTCTGTCCCCGTGGCCGCTGGACTCCAGGGATTACTTCATCAGGTGTCCTGGGAGAGGTGAGTATCTGGGTTCAGGGATGGAGGTACTCCCTGCTTCCCAGAGGTGTGCAGGATGGCCTCCATACTCCAACTCAGCCCTCTGCACAAAGAGAAGCCGCACTCCTCCCGACCCGCGGTCGTTACAAACAGCAGATCACAGCGACCTCTGCAGGTTAGGGAGGTACTGCAGCACCCTGCACTGCATGGCCAATGAGATACTGAAGTAAAGACCATGTCTCCCGAAGGTCCCGGATTCCGTAGGTCAGTCCCATATTTGGGATGCTGTTCCACAGTCCCAGTCAGCCGGAGGCATGTCCCACTCCCCCCTCCCTCCCCACACACCCACCTGAAGGTGGATTATAATAGGTGCAGCTGCCCTGGGCGTGAGGTTCCAGGGGGCTCCACGTCCATCCAAACGGTTTCCATTAGGAATCCGCCGCTGCAATAAAAATAAAAAACAGCTAACCTCATTACATCCCTTCCTCCACTCCTGGCCTCTGCAGTCCACGACGCTGGTTACTCAGTGTGCTTCTGGGTGGACAGATCACATGACAAACACGTTGTCATGTGATCACTACAGCCAATCACCAGGGTGGAGACAAGCAGTGCAGACTGTAGAGGCCAGGAGCAGCAGGAGCAATGTAGGAAAGTATGGCAGTTTTAGAATTTCTTAGCTACTAAAGGGCATTTTTTACATTAAATGGGACCATGAGGGGCATTATGGATAAATGGGGCCATGAGGGGCATTATGGATAAATGAGGTCATGAGGGGCATTATGGATAAATGGGGCCTTGAGGGGCATTATGGATAAATGGGACCATGAGGGGCATTATGAATAAATGGGGCCTTGAGGGGCATTATGGATAAACAGGGACATGAGGGGCATTATGGATAAATGGGGCCATGAGGGGCATTATGGATAAATGGGGCCATGAGGGGCATTATGGATAAATGGGGCCTTGAGGGGCATTATGGATAAATGGGACCATGAGGGGCATTATGGATAAATGGGGCCTTGAGGGGCATTATGGATAAATGGGGCCATGAGGGGCATTATGAATAAATGGGGCCTTGAGGGGCATTATGGATAAACAGGGACATGAGGGGCATTATGGATAAATGGGGCCATGAGGGGCATTATGGATAAATGGGGCCATGAGGGGCATTATGGATAAATGGGGCCTTGAGGGGCATTATGGATAAATGGGACCATGAGGGGCATTATGGATAAATGGGGCCTTGAGGGGCATTATGGATAAATGGGGCCTTGAGGGGCATTATGGATAAACAGGGACATGAGGGGCATTATGGATAAATGGGGCCATGAGGGGCATTATGGATAAATGGGGCCTTGAGGGGCATTATGGATAAATGGGGCCTTGAGGGGCATTATGGATAAACAGGGACATGAGGGGTATTATGGATAAATGGGGCCTTGAGGGGCATTATGGATAAATGGGGCCTTGAGGGGCATTATGGATAAATGGGGCCATGAGGGGCATTATGGATAAATGGGGCCTTGAGGGGCATTATGGATAAATGGGGCCATGAGGGGTATTATGGATAAATGGGGCCATGAGGGGCATTATGGATAAATAGGGACATGAGGGGCATTATAGATAAATGGGGCCATGAGGGGCATTATGGATAAATGCGGCCACGAGAGGCATTATGGATAAACAGGGACATGAGGGGCATTATGGATAAATGGGGCCATGAGGGGCATTATGGATAAATGGGGCCTTGAGGGGCATTATGGATAAACAGGGACATGAGGGGCATTATAGATAAATGGGGCCATGAGGCGCATTATGGATAAATGGGGCCATGAGAGGCATTATGGATAAACAGGGACATGAGGGGCATTATGGATAAATGGGGCCATGAGGGGCATTATGGATAAATGGGGCCTTGAGGGGCATTATGGATAAACAGGGACATGAGGGGCATTATAGATAAATGGGGCCATGAGGGGCATTATAGATAAACAGGGACATGAGGGGGCATTATGGATAAATGGGGCCATGAGGGGCATTATAGATAAACAGGGACATGAGGGGGCATTATGGATAAATGGGGCCATGAAGGGCATTATGGATAAATGGGGCCTTGAGGGGCATTATGGATAAATGGGGCCATGAGGGGCATTATGGATAAATGAAGTCATGAGGGGGCATGATGGATAAACGGGGACATGAGGGGCATTATGGATAAATGGGGCCATGAGGGGCATTATGGATAAACAGGGACATGAGCGGGCATTATGGATAAATGGGGCCTTAAGGGGCATTATGGATAAACAGGGACATGAGGGGGCATTATGGACAAATGGGGCCATGAGGGGCATTATGGATAAATGGGGCCATGAGGGGCATTATAGATAAATGGGGCCATGAGGGGCATTATAGATAAATGGGGCCTTGAGGGGCATTATGGATAAATGGGGCCATGAGGGGCATTATAGATAAATGGGGCCATGAGGGGGCATGATGTATAAACGGGGCCATGAGGGGCATTATGGATAAATGGGGCCATTAGGGGGCATTATGGATAAACGGGGCCATGAGGGGCATTATGGATAAATGGGGCCATGAGGGGCATTATAGATAAATGGGGCCATGAGGGGGCATGATGGATAAACGGGGCCATGAGGGGCATTATGGATAAATGGGGCCATTAGGGGGCATTATGGATAAACGGGGCCATGAGGGGTAATATGGATAAACGGGGCCATAAGGGGCATTATGGATAAATGAAGCCATGAGGGGCATTATGGATAAACTGGGCCATAAGGGACATTATGGATGAATGCGGTCATGAGGGGGCATTATGGATAAAAGGGACCATAAGGGGCATTATGGATAAATGAGGCCATGAGGGGGCACTATGGATAAATGGGGCCATAAGGGGGCATGATGGATAAATGAGGCCATAAGGGGGCATGATGGATAAAAGAGACCATGAGGGGCAATTTGGATAAAGGGGGCCATGAGAGGTATAATGGATAAACGGGGCCATGAGGCGCATTATGGATAAACTGGGCCATAAGGGGGCATTATGGATAAATGTGTCCATGAGGGCATTATGGATAAATGGGCCCATGAGGGGGCATTATAGATAAATGAGGCCATGAGGGGCATTTTGGATAACCAGGGACCATAAGGGGCATTGTAGATAAATGAGGCCATGAGGGGCATTATGGATAAAAGGGGCCATGAGGGGTAATATGGTTAAACTGGGCCATAAGGGGGCATTATGGATAAATGCGGCCATTAGGGGGCATTATGGATAAATGGGGCCATGAGGCGCATTATGGATAAACTGGGCCATAAGGGGAATTATGGATAAATGGGGCCATAAAGGGCATTATGGAAAAATTCGGGCCATAAAGGGCATTATGGATAAACTGGGCCATAAGGGACATTATGGATGAATGCGGTCATGAGGGGGCATTATGGATAAAAGGGACCATGAGGGGCAATGCAACATAATTAAATGTGGCTTATGAGGGACATTATTATTATTGAGAGGGATTGAGATTCATTGAACAGTATTATGAGATATAGAGGGAGTGGCTTTGTGTAAAAAGGGCGTGTCCAGTCACAAATATTTTCCACAGAGCGCAACGTGCGCCCCTCCAACTGTCCCTCTTTTTATTGTTCAAAAGTTTGGAGGTATGAATAACCTCAACTCAGATGCAGGATTTGGCCTTCTGGGACATCAGATCCATGCAGTGCCGGCCTTCATCATAGATATGTTACGCACGTGGCTGTCACACTTTACTGTAAACTGACCCATATGGCACCAGTCTCGGGACCTAATGTTTTATTCCTCCTCCCAGGACATGCACATGGCGTCCGGCAGAACGCAACCCTAATGTCCATCATGGATCGCTGCAGCAACAGATCTTTCGAGGCTTTCAGCTCTGATGACAATTCTCGCACCTACGCCTTCCGAGGTGACTCCTTGGACCTTTGGGATGGGAGGACTGGGCTTGTGTAGTGATCCACATGGATACTCTGAGTGGGGAGTAGGTGAGGGACATTGGCCCTTTATGGGTCACGAGCTTCACTAACCTGTTATACCCTTCTTCATTCCAGGGGGTGTCTACTTTCGGTTGGACAGCAGGAAGGATGGCTGGCACCCCTGGCGTCTCAGTACTAACTGGGTAAATCTGTATGGAGTTGTGGATGCTGCTTTCGCCTATAAGAACCGGATGTACTTTATTCAGGTTGGTTGGCACTGCTGTTGGTCACCCAGTGACTACATTTAGTTAACAGATCCCCGAGACAGAGGGGTCCCAAATTAAATCACAATGAGCCCTTTCACAGATGGGGGCAAACCCTAAAATCAATTTTTATTAAGTTACTTTAAATAATGGGCTACATAAGACAAATAACATGTAGGACTGACAGATACAAAATGAGGTCAGATCCCCAGAGCGATAAAGGGCCAACTGTATCTTGCTGTCAAACATCAGAATAGGGTCAACTGTGGTTCAAGTCTGCTTCTGAGTGCAATGGTCAGGGATTAATCCTACTATAGAGCACATCAACCATTAAACCTGCCTAATATATCAAGAATATCCCTAACCAAGGGAGGGAGAGTGCAAGCTTAGAGATCAAGGATAGGGTACATGATCACAGTCACCATAGCTGGACGGGCCACATTGCGTGAATGCCCGATCACCGTCTCCCAAAGCAATTACTGCACTCTCAACTCAAGAAGGACAAACGGAAACTTGGTGGACAGCAAAAGAGCTTTAAAGATGGGCTTCAAGCTAACCTTAAAAACTGTGGCACAGACATCGCAAACTGGGAAGCCCTGGCCCCCAACGCTCAATTTGAGGGTCGGCTGTTACCAATAGTGCTGTGGATTTTGAAGAGGCATGAATGGAGGGCGAAGGAGAGAAACATATCAAAAGGGAAAGAACGTCAAACCAATCCTTGTTGGGACTGTCTTCCACTTGGAAACCGATGTCCCCACTGCGAAAGAACCTGCGGATCAAGGATGGGTCTCTATGGTCACCTACGTACCCACCACTACGCCGCCATACTTGGAAGGCAATCATGCTCAGCCATGAATGATAGCCTATGATGATGATATGAGCTCTGAATATTCACCCAGTTAGAGAAACAAGTCAACATTACTCCCAGTTCTTCCACCTTACTGGTCTATAACAGCAATCCCACCATGGAAGAAATATTTATTCTGCTTCCGTAACGGCGTCTATTTTGCGTTCCTACAAGTAACATGAGCCTCCACCCAAAGATTGTATCTGGAGAAGGGCTAAAAATATTGTCTGCGCTAGTGGCTCTCATAATGTGGCACCAAGCATAGATCATAAACTACACCTAAGAGAGCCTGCGGGAGAACCCAACCGGTATAATAGGCATAAAGGCTTCAATTAGGAGCTACAAGGATGACTAGTCAGCTCCACAAAAGCTCCAGCGGGCCAGATAAGAACCAGGTCAGAAATTGCCCCTTAGATGAAGAAAAACTAATGTGAATGTAGGAGACCAAAATACAGCCAAAAATAGTCCTTATAAGGACTGGAGGCGATCCTCTATAAGGCTAGAAATAGTCCTTCATGAAGAGTGTCGAACAATCAGAACAACTAACTGATAGAGAAGATAATGGAGCAAGCGGCAGCCCTGATGGTGAGCTGACAGGTTGTATCTGGTGAAGCTCTGAGAGCCGCCCGACTATATAGCTCCAGATAGACACACCCATACAGGACATCGTCTATGTATCTAAGCCATAGGGGAATGTACCCGGGCCAGACCTCCAATGCTTTGGAAAAGACATATTTTTCCTGCCCCCAGTCCAGGTACACATTGGCATATGAGGGGGCACAGGGGCTCCCACAGCCGTACCCCTCAGCTGCTGGAAGTATTGTCCAGTAAAAAGAAATAAAAGTTGTGGCTCAAGATATACTGCAAAAGCTCCAACACAAGGCGGTCATGTCGAGCAGCCTGTGGACGCCTTTGATTGATGTAGAATGTTACTGCCTCTCCACCACCACTATGTGGGAGGAGCTATATAACGCTTCACGGTCCAGGCTAGCCGGTATGATAGGGGTCTCCATACGATGACCCTACAAATCACTGGACGCTGCATATTTAGCTCTAGAAATTACTAGTCTTAAGTGACTTTGCACCTTGTCACTATGGAACGACCTGACATCTCCTGGGTGGAGCTACACAGGGGGTCATCGCAATGGGCGTGACTTATCACACCCTCTGACCTCATTATAGTATGCAAAGGCAAATTATCAGCAGCGAGGCTTGACAA
This sequence comes from Eleutherodactylus coqui, assembly GCA_035609135.1. Taxonomy (NCBI): domain Eukaryota; kingdom Metazoa; phylum Chordata; class Amphibia; order Anura; family Eleutherodactylidae; genus Eleutherodactylus; species Eleutherodactylus coqui. The sequence continues at coordinate 48,902 of JAYJKI010000262.1, forward strand.
CTGCAAATAGTGAGGCAATGCTGCAGAGCTCAGAGAGGGTAGAGAACCAGCTGTCCATGAAGCTAAGGGCAGGAGTCAATTGTCAGAACTTTACCCAGAGTGGGTCGAAACAAAGTTTCATCACTGTAGCATAGAGGAATACATTTTGGATTTCTTTCACTGCACCTTATCTTCATGTATTGGTTGTTACATTACTGGGGACTTCCCTAGCTGGTGTGACGCGAATGGGGGCGGAGTCATGTTCCCACCGTCATCATGCTAAGCATGACGTCCCCCCGTAGTGCGCTCTGACATGACTCTCTTATCACGCCGCCTTGATATCATTACATTAATGGCGACTCCCCTAGCTGGAGTGATGCAAATCAGCGTGACGTCCAACAATAGTGGCATTCCCCAAGCTGGCATGAAGCAAATTAGGGTGAAGCGCCAAGCGTCATCCTGGTGGGTGTGTCTATAACCCCAAAGTACGCCTTGAATAGTAATCCCTGCTTTATTATCAAAGGTATCTGTATTGGGAGCGGTATCTGATTGTAGACGGGGCAGCTGTGCTGACGCAGTGCTTTCTCTGTTACTTATGACATTGGAGTCCTTCATTACAACATACCGCTAGTAGAAACCACAATGTGATTGTCCTCAGCAAGAGAAACCCCGTAATCCTGTAGATGTGAGACCTTATAATGGCTAACAAACATACATGATGTAATAATGGCGAGCTTCCGAACCGACGCAGGGGTCTTCTTCAGGCTCATGGATTGGGTCTGAAGAGGCAGGGATATTTATACACACTTATAACACACATACTTATGACAAGGCACAGACATGGATATATATATATATATATATATATATACACATACACACATACTTATGACGCGGCACAGATATGGATGGGATTGGTTCGCACTTAAAAGGAATTCTGCAAACCAGAAAACAGACTTTTTTTGTCTAGGCACTGATAGCGGAGTGAAAGTTTTATGGTCCCTAAATTACTGGGGGGGGGGGGGGGGGGGGGGTCAGCAGGCTTGAATTGCTACAAGAGATACACAAACATTTTTAGCTAAACACTGATAAGGGAGTGAAAGTTTATGGTCCCTGAATTACTGTTGATGGGGGTCTTATCTGTATAATGTCTCACACTTCCCATTCACCCATAAATCCTGGGGGATAATTTAACCCCGTATTCAGCGTGTCAAAGGTTGTTATCAATTTATATTCCCAAATTCTTCTGTGGTTTTGTGACTTGAAACCCCCCTTCAATATCAAAACTCTCATATCTCCTATGTCATGTCCGTGGTTAGAGAAGTGCTCGGCCACAGGGAATTCTCCTCTTCTGTGTTCAATCGTGTGGCGATGAGATCTCATCCTGGCTTTGAGTTTCTGTCCTGTTTCTCCAACATAAAGACCCCCAACAGGACATTTACTGCCCCGGATCAGGTACACAACATTGGATGAGGAACATGTGAATGTCCCCCGGATCTTATAGTCCTGCTGTGTGTTGGGGATCCGTATCCTGTTCGCAGTCAGTACATGTGAGCAGGTCTTACAGCTCCTTACATTACAGGGATAAGTTCCTTTTTGTGTGTCGGAGGGTAATGCAGTCCTAATTATAAAGTTCCTCAGACTTGGAGGTTCCTGTAACACAGAAGCGGAGGGTCCGGGAATATGGTTTTCAGACGGTCATCCTTGTGCAGGGTATGGTGGAGTTTTCTTGCAGTTTTCCTCAGTACCTCTAGTTGTGGATTGTAGGTCACTACTAGAGGCACACGATGGTTTCTTTCCTTCTCCTTGTATTGGAGTAGTTGATTCCTGGGTATCCTGGTGGCTCTGGTGATTTCTGGGTATCCTGGTGGCTCTGGTGATTTGGTCATCAGTTGAGGTGGGATGGTAGCCCTGATTTATAAATGTTCTTTTAAGATGGTACAAATGTTCCTCTCTGTCTGTTGGCTTGGAGCAGATCCGGTTGTATCTGATGGCCTGGCTGTAGACAATGGACTTTTTGATGTGTTTAGGATGGAAACTGTCCAATCTGAGGTATGTGGGCCGATCAATCGGTTTTCGGTACAGGGATGTCTGTATTGAGTTGTTTGAAATTTTTATGGTGGTGTCCAAAAAGTTGATTTCTGTATGCGAGTAGTTTAATGTCAGGTTTATGGTGGGTGGAATGCATTGAATCTCTCATGGAATTTTATTAATTCTTGTTCGGTGTTGGTCCAGATGATCATGATGTCATCAATGTAGAGGAAGTAGGCCAATGGTTTGCTGGGGCAAGAGGCCAGAAAGTCACTCTCCAGTGACAGTTTTATGGCAAAACTGGACGGTGACGGTGGGAACATGACTCCGCCCCCATTCGCGTCACACCAGCTAGGGAAGTCGCCAGTAATGTAACAACCAATACATGAAGATAAGGTGCAGTGAAAGAAATCCAAAATGTATTCCTCTATGCTACAGTGATGAAACTTTGTTTTGACCCACTCTGGGTAAAGTTCTGACAATTGACTCCTGCCCTTAGCTTCATGGACAGCTGGTTCTCTACCCTCTCTGAGCTCTGCAGCATTGCCTCACTATTTGCAGTTGTCAAGCCGCACTGCTGATAATTTGCCTTTGCATACTATAATGAGGTCAGAGGGTGTGATAAGTCACGCCCATTGCGATGACCCCCTGTGTAGCTCCACCCAGGAGATGTCAGGTCGTTCCATGGTGACAAGGTGCAAAGTCACTTAAGACTAGTAATTTCTAGAGCTAAATATGCAGCGTCCAGTGATTTGTAGGGTCATCGTATGGATGGCATCAATATGGAGACCCCCATCATACCGGCTAGCCTGGACCGTGAAGCGTTATATAGCTCCTCCCACATAGTGGTGGTGGAGAGGCAGTAACATTCTACATCAATCAAAGGCGTCCACAGGCTGCTCGACATGACCGCCTTGTGTTGGAGCTTTTGCAGTATATCTTGAGCCACAACTTTTATTTCTTTTTACTGGACAATACTTCCAGCAGCTGAGGGGTACGGCTGTGGGAGCCCCTGTGCCCCCTCATATGCCAATGTGTACCTGGACTGGTGGCAGGAAAAATATGTCTTTTCCAAAGCATTGGAGGTCTGGCCCGGGTACATTCCCCTATGGCTTAGATACATAGACGAAGTCCTGTATGGGTGTGTCTATCTGGAGCTATATAGTCGGGCGGCTCTCAGAGCTTCACCAGATACAACCTGTCAGCTCACCATCAGGGCTGCCGCTTGCTCCATTATCTTCTCTATCAGTTAGTTGTTCTGATTGTTCGACACTCTTCATGAAGGACTATTTCTAGCCTTATAGAGGATCGCCTCCAGTCCTTATAAGGACTATTTTTGGCTGTATTTTGGTCTCCTACATTCACATTAGTTTTTCTTCATCTAAGGGGCAATTTCTGACCTGGTTCTTATCTGGCCCGCTGGAGCTTTTGTGGAGCTGACTAGTCATCCTTGTAGCTCCTAATTGAAGCCTTTATGCCTATTATACCGGTTGGGTTCTCCCACAGGCTCTCTTAGGTGTAGTTTATGATCTCTGCTTGGTGCCACGTTATGAGAGCCACTAGCGCAGACAATATTTTTAGCCCTTCTCCAGATACAATCTTTGGGTGGAGGCTCATGTTACTTGTAGGAACGCAAAATAGATGCCGTTACGGAAGCAGAATAAATATTTCTTCCATGGTGGGATTGCTGTTATAGACCAGTAAGGTGGAAGAACTGGGAGTAATGTTGACTTGTTTCTCTAACTGGGTGAATATTCAGAGCTCATATCATCATCATAGGCTATCATTCATGGCCGAGCATGATTGCCTTCCAAGTATGGCGGCGTAGTGGTGGGTACGTAGGTGACCATAGAGACCTATCCTTGATCCGCAGGTTCTTTCGCAGTGGGGACATCGGTTTCCAATGGAAGACAGTCCCAACAAGGATTGGTTTGACGTTCTTTCCCTTTTGATATGTTTCTCTCCTTCGCCCTCCATTCATGCCTCTTCAAAATCCACAGCACTATTGGTAACAGTCGACCCTCAAATTGAGTGTTGGGGGCCAGGGCTTCCCAGTTTGCGATGTCTGTGCCACAGTTTTTAAGGTTAGCTTGAAGCCCATCTTTAAAGCTCTTTTGCTGTCCACCAAGTCTCCGTTTGTCCTTCTTGAGTTGAGAGTGCAGTAATTGCTTTGGGAGACGGTGATCGGGCATTCACGCAATGTGGCCCGTCCAGCTATGGTGACTATGATCATGTACCCTATCCTTGATCTCTAAGCTTGCACTCTCCCTCCCTTGGTTAGGGATATTCTTGATATGTTAAGCAGGTTTAATGGTTGATGTGCTCTATAGTAGGATTAATCCCTGACCATTGCACTCAGAAGCAGACTTGAACCACAGTTGACCCTATTCTGATGTTTGACAGCAAGATACAGTTGGCCCTTTATCGCTCTGGGGATCTGACCTCATTTTGTATCTGTCAGTCCTATATGTTATTTGTCTTATGTAGCCCATTATTTAAAGTAACTTAATAAAAATTGATTTTAGGGTTTGCCCCCATCTGTGAAAGAGCATTTAGAGAACAGGAATGACTTCTCTCTCTCTTAGGGTTCGCAGGTCACTTCTTATACGTCAGACGAGCTGTTCATCCCAGTTGCAGGATATCCCAAGGCAATACAGGAAGAATGGGAGTTGCCCACGGTGACGGCGGTAGATGCAGCCTTTACCTGCCCGCACTCCAGTAATTTGTATCTCATCAGAGGTAAGTGTGTGGATATATATTGTAGTGACCTGAGGGTAACTCAATACGGGACCGCCATCTTCTCTTCCAGGATGGCTGGCACCACTCTCATTAATACTCAGGATACTTCAAACTCTTTCACCTACTTTATTTCCCACACAACAAAAGGTTTTCAGCTTCAACACACTGGAACATCACATCATTTTAGCATTCACAACTAGCAGGGTCCCCATCTCTATCCCCAGATTTAGGTATCTAGGGGGCATCCTTCCCTGTCAGACACGTGACGGGCCCAGTCTGGTCCAAGCCGGACTTCAGGCTCCCAGTTCCTGACCCAGCTACTGGCAGCCTGGCTTTTGGCAGGGACTGAATGTATGAGGGTTTTAAGTCCTCCAGCCATACCCACACAGCTGTCCCTGCTATTTAATATACAGAACACCTGCTGTAACGCCCTCTGCAGGCCTTTCTTTGAATTACCTTGCCACATATTCCACCGGGATAAAGGCTGTAGGCCTAATCTCAGTTTTTGCCCTTCCAAGGTCAATACTCCAGGCTCAGGGATCTCTCTCTTATTTTTGCTAGTTCCTCCTGTTCTATACCTGGCACGTGCCCAGCTGCCACCTCTCACTGTGCATCTCTTGCTGCACCTCTTTCTCATGCTCTTGAATCTCTTCATGTTCTTGTGTAGATTCTGCCTCTACTGACTCTTATTACTCTCTGACACTTCTGTCACTTTGTTCTTTTCACCTGCAGCTTTTGAGGTCTCTTTTCCAGTCTCTGCTTTTTTAGTGTCTTTCTCAGCTTCAGTATCCTCACCGTCTGCTTCAGTACATATAACATACTGCTAGTATCATCCTCACCGTCTGCTTCAGTACATATAACATACTGCTAGTATCATCCACACCGTCTGCTTCAGTACATATAACATACTGCTAGTATCATCCTCACCGTCTGCTTCAGTACATATAACATACTGCTAGTATCATCCTCACCGTCTGCTTCAGTACATATAACATACTGCTAGTATCATCCTCACCGTCTGCTTCAGTACATATAACATACTGCTAGTATCATCCTCACCGTCTGCTTCAGTACATATAACATACTGCTAGTATCATCCACACCGTCTGCTTCAGTACATATAACATACTGCTAGTATCATCCTCACCGTCTGCTTCAGTACATATAACATACTGCTAGTATCATGCACACCGTCTGCTTCAGTACATATAACATACTAGTATCATCCTCACCGTCTGCTTCAGTACATATAACATACTGCTAGTATCATCCTCACCGTCTGCTTCAGTACATATAACATACTGCTAGTATCATCCACACCGTCTGCTTCAGTACATATAACATACTGCTAGTATCATCCTCACCGTCTGCTTCAGTACATATAACATACTGCTAGTATCATCCTCACCGTCTGCTTCAGTACATATAACATACTGCTAGTATCATCCACACCGTCTGCTTCAGTACATATAACATACTGCTAGTATCATCCACACCGTCTGCTTCAGTACATATAACATACTGCTAGTATCATCCTCACCGTCTGCTTCAGTACATATAACATACTGCTAGTATCATCCTCACCGTCTGCTTCAGTACATATAACATACTGCTAGTATCATCCACACCGTCTGCTTCAGTGCATATAACATACTGCTAGTATCATCCACACCGTCTGCTTCAGTACATATAACATACTGCTAGTATCATCCACACCGTCTGCTTCAGTACATATAACATACTGCTAGTATCATCCACACCGTCTGCTTCAGTACATATAACATACTGCTAGTATCATCCTCACCGTCTGCTTCAGTACATATAACATACTGCTAGTATCATCCACACCGTCTGCTTCAGTACATATAACATACTGCTAGTATCATCCTCACCGTCTGCTTCAGTACATATAACATACTGCTAGTATCATCCACACCGTCTGCTTCAGTACATATAACATACTGCTAGTATCATCCACACCGTCTGCTTCAGTACATATAACATACTGCTAGTATCATCCACACCGTCTGCTTCAGTACATATAACATACTGCTAGTATCATCCTCACCGTCTGCTTCAGTACATATAACATACTGCTAGTATCATCCTCACCGTCTGCTTCAGTACATATAACATACTGCTAGTATCATCCTCACCGTCTGCTTCAGTACATATAACATACTGCTAGTATCATCCTCACCGTCTGCTTCAGTACATATAACATACTGCTAGTATCATCCACACCGTCTGCTTCAGTACATATAACATACTGCTACTATCATCCACACCGTCTGCTTCAGTACATATAACATACTGCTAGTATCATCCACACCGTCTGCTTCAGTACATATAACATACTGCTAGTATCATCCACACCGTCTGCTTCAGTACATATAACATACTGCTAGTATCATCCTCACCGTCTGCTTCAGTACATATAACATACTAGTATCATCCACACCGTCTGCTTCAGTACATATAACATACTAGTATCATCCACACCGTCTGCTTCAGTACATATAACATACTAGTATCATCCACACCGTCTGCTTCAGTACATATAACATACTGCTAGTATCATCCTCACCGTCTGCTTCAGTACATATAACATACTGCTAGTATCATCCTCACCGTCTGCTTCAGTACATATAACATGCTGCTAGTATCATCCTCACCGTCTGCTTCAGTGTCTTCCAACTCTCTTTGGCACCTCTTCAGCTGCTCCTGCCCTTCCTGCACCTTCTTCTTTACTTCTGTTCTTAGAGGTGATTTCTTCCCTGAAGACTTTTCCTGTTTTCACCCACTGTTCTCCTCTAGTGCCCAGGTCACCTTCTATGCATAATTTGGCATACTTTACTGCTTGTATCTCAAAATCAAGATAATCAAGTTTCACCAGCAGCACATCGAGAGCCCCTCTGGGGTAGGACTCCTTAGCTATGCAACAGCCACTAAGACAAGGACCATGTCCAAAGACCAAATCAAAGAAAAGGTCTGGCAGCATCAAGTTCCTTTTCAAGTGTTTACACCACCAATCCAGTCATAGCCACACCCAAATACCAACAATCAATCTAAAACAAATGCATCCATAAATACTCATTAAAATACAAGACGCATGCAAATATGGCATACATATAATACAGTGAAGCCCGGGGTGAGCCCTCCATCCATCTGGTCCGTTTGTGGCATCTGAAAAGGTAAGTGTGCAATTGCATGCGTCACCGGTTCTACACTGTGCAGACGCCAAGTCCTCCAACTCTCACGGGAGTTGGTGAAGTCAAGAAAGAGTGTTTAAACTGTGTATCTCTATGCACTTGTGCTGCCGCGCTGTATCTCAAGATCAAACTGCCCAAATAAGTTCCAGGGGACTCTCACCCTCAACAGCACAGTGAGAAGTTACCATCTGAGGGAAGTCTGCAGCAAGAAAAAAGCTGACCAGCCAGCACCCCATCGGCCCTATGGCTGCCCAGTGGATCCATCCATTCGGGCGGATCTACAACCTTTCAGAACCAGAGCTGAAGGTACTCCGAGAATACCTGAATGGAAATTTGAAAAAAGGGGTTCGTGCGACCTTCTTTGTCCCTGGCTGGGGCGCCCATATTCTGCTAGGGTTAGTAACGAGAGACCAACATGTAACAAACATACACACAAGCTCTTGTAATACTTGGGTACTAAATAACCACAGTATATAGAGTTTGTAACTGGCTTATTTGTAAGACTACATCCAACTTGTTGAGCTTAGTGGAGAGATCAGGCCCACATGGGTCTAGAGTCTGCCAGATGGATCATGAGTCCATGATCCGCTTTAGTAAGCAGAATTATAGAAATGTGGACAGAACTCTCTATGTAGATTAACAGTGTGACTGGCACACGTCCATCCACAGAGGATTGTCAGAAACAACAAGCCAGGACTTGGCTACTCAATTCCAAGGTCTTGCTCAAATAGATAGCAAGCGTTATCATTAGGGTAGAAAAATCCCAACTGATCCAATCAAAGATGGGATTCTAATAGTAAGAATAGGATTTCCAACTAACATACCCAAAAGGG
>JAYJKI010000262.1:57895-150395 GCA_035609135.1 Eleutherodactylus coqui
TCGTACCTCATCTTTTTCTGGAAGCAGTCGCTGCAGCTCTCCCAACTTCTCTGCGCCAAAGTTAGATCCCACTCCCTGCCTTATATCGGCTATCATTACGAGTACCGGCCTGCGGGGAATCGAGAACATGAGAGAACTGACAGGTCTGAGCAGAAAAGAATGATCACCACCAACGTAAGCCATCTCACCTCTTCAACTGCTTCAAGAAGATTCCCAGGTTCATACTCCGCTTGGAATCCAGAAGAGACACCTACATAAAAAGGACATCATCAGCCATCAGTGGTACGAAACATCACATATGGAAGAAACCAAATGGCTGCAAAGGGTTTCTTCAAAATGGTCCTGCAGCCCAAAATACAGCATGAGGTCCAACACTATGTAGCCAAGTCGCCACAACCAGTCATCACCGTCCTCCTCTACATAGTCGCCACAACCAGTGCCAGTCATCACCGTCCTCCTCTACATAGTCGCCACAACCAGTGCCAGTCATCACCGTCCTCCTCTACATAGTCGCCACAACCAGTGCCAGTCATCACCGTCCTCCTCTACATAGTCGCCACAACCAGTGCCAGTCATCACCGTCCTCCTCTACATAGTCGCCACAACCAGTGCCAGTCATCACCGTCCTCCTCTACATAGTCGCCACAACCAGTGCCAGTCATCACCGTCCTCCTCTACATAGTCGCCACAACCAGTGCCAGTCATCACCGTCCTCCTCTACATAGTCGCCACAACCAGTGCCAGTCATCACCGTCCTCCTCTACATAGTCGCCACAACCAGTGCCAGTCATCACCGTCCTCCTCTACATAGTCGCCACAACCAGTGCCAGTCATCACCGTCCTCCTCTACATAGTCGCCACAACCAGTGCCAGTCATCACCGTCCTCCTCTACATAGTCGCCACAACCAGTGCCAGTCATCACCGTCCTCCTCTACATAGTCGCCACAACCAGTGCCAGTCATCACCGTCCTCCTCTACATAGTCGCCACAACCAGTGCCAGTCATCACCGTCCTCCTCTAAATAGTCGCCACAACCAGTGCCAGTCATCACCGTCCTCCTCTACATAGTCGCCACAACCAGTGCCAGTCATCACCGTCCTCCTCTAAATAGTCGCCACAACCAGTGCCAGTCATCACCGTCCTCCTCTACATAGTCGCCACAACCAGTGCCAGTCATCACCGTCCTCCTCTACATAGTCGCCACAACCAGTGCCAGTCATCACCGTCCTCCTCTACATAGTCGCCACAACCAGTGCCAGTCATCACCGTCCTCCTCTACATAGTCGCCACAACCAGTGCCAGTCATCACCGTCCTCCTCTACATAGTCGCCACAACCAGTGCCAGTCATCACCGTCCTCCTCTACATAGTCGCCACAACCAGTGCCAGTCATCACCGTCCTCCTCTACATAGTCGCCACAACCAGTGCCAGTCATCACCGTCCTCCTCTACATAGTCGCCACAACCAGTGCCAGTCATCACCGTCCTCCTCTACATAGTCGCCACAACCAGTGCCAGTCATCACCGTCCTCCTCTACATAGTCGCCACAACCAGTGCCAGTCATCACCGTCCTCCTCTACATAGTCGCCACAACCAGTGCCAGTCATCACCGTCCTCCTCTACATAGTCGCCACAACCAGTGCCAGTCATCACCGTCCTCCTCTACATAGTCGCCACAACCAGTGCCAGTCATCACCGTCCTCCTCTACATAGTCGCCACAACCAGTGCCAGTCATCACCGTCCTACTCTACATAGTCGCCACAACCAGTGCCAGTCATCACCGTCCTACTCTACAGTCACCACAACCAGTGCCAGTCATCACCGTCCTACTCTACAGTCGCCACAACCAGTGCCAGTCATCATTGTCCTACTGTACAGTCACCACAACCAGTGCCAGCCTTGATTGCCCTACTCTAGCCGCCATAACCACTGCCAGTCATCACTGTTCTACTCTACATAGTCACCACAACCAGTGCCAATCATCGTCTTACTCTACAGTCACCACAACCAGTGCCAGTCATCAGCGCGTTACTCTTGATAGCCAAGTAACCACAACCAATGCCCGTCATCACCATCCTACTCTTTGTAGCCAAGTCACCACAACCAGTGCCAGTCATCATTGTCCTACTCTACATTGGCACCACAACCAGTGCCAGTCATGACTATCCTACTCTACGAAGCTAAGTAACCACAACCAATTCAAGTCATCACCGTTGTATTCTACATTTTCAAATCAATACAAACAATGCCAATCATCACCATCTTACTCTACGTAGCCAAGCCATTACAACCAATGCCAGTCACCACTGCAGCCAAGTGTCCACTATTAAACAACAGTTTGAAGGGGGGACAGACAGCAGTACGTTCCCCCATAGCAATTCAGCTACACAATCAACTGATTTCGGTATCCATGCTTATGGGGGGGTATGTGAACTGGTAAGCAGATTATACTGGCTAGTCAGTCATGTTGCCCTCCAGTTGCCACAACCTTGGTGATAGAATGATAGGGGCTGCATGATAGAGGAAGGCTCTTTCAGCGCTCCCTCAATAGTTCTGTCCGGTGCTGCATCTCAGACTCAAAGTAAAAACCAGCCCCATGAAAAGGTGGGCCACTGCCGGGGTGTAGAAGCCAGCCCTCGTCTCCAACCTCCTTCCTGCAACCCACATAGAAGTCACCCACAGTGATCGAGGAGTCTTCAAGACTAGACTCCCTAGAGAAAACGGACAACTATGAAGAAGAATGAAGAGGACAAGATAGAGACAAATCCCCAACAAGTCATTAAGCAGAGCAATGACCCAACCAAGTGCAGGACACTGTGGTGAACACGGTCTATATGGTCATCAAGAAAACAGAAGAAACTGCTTCCTACCTCCTTCATGTCGTGCTCAGTCACCCCGTGATATGGTCGGCCTCTGAAGCTCCTTGATCCTCTACGTATGAGGGGTTCCTCTCTCTGCCCAAAAAGTTCCTCCATATGAACTACATCTATTTGCAGACTGGCTCCCTGAGGGCCACAAGTCCAGAGATTACATCCTCCCAACACCCGTTCAGCAGGTAGAGCTTCCCAGTTGAAGTTGCGTAGTTTAGGCCTCCGCTGTTCTAAGCGCTGAGGCGGAGCAGCGGAAAGAGGTATTCCTTGGGGTGGCAGAGGCGGAGCAGCGGGAGGAGGTATTCCTTGGGGTGGCAGAGGCGGAGCAGCGGGAAGAGGTATTCCTTGGGGTGGCAGAGGCGGAGCAGCGGGAAGAGGTATTCCTTGGGGTGGCAGAGGCGGAGCAGCGGGAAGAGGTATTCCTTGGGGTGGCAGAGGCGGAGCAGCGGGAAGAGGTATTCCTTGGGGTGGCAGAGGCGGAGCAGCGGGAAGAGGTATTCCTTGGGGTGGCAGAGGCGGAGCAGCGGGAAGAGGTATTCCTTGGGGTGGCAGAGGCGGAGCAGCGGGAGGAGGTATTCCTTGGGGTGGCAGAGGCGGAACAGCGGGAGGAGGTATTCCTTGGGGTAGCGGAACAGCGGGAGGAGGTATTCCTTGGGGTGGCGGAACAGCGGGAGGAGGTATTCCTTGGGGTGGCGGAACAGCGGGAGGAGGTATTCCATGGGGTGGTGGTGGCAGTAGCGGGACTTTTCCTGGTGGAGGTAGCAGTGAAGATACAGGAAGGTCCACTAATATAGAAGTACTAGACTTAAAGATGCCCCCAGGTGGCAGTGGTGGTGGGCAGGGGGGTAATGGCGGGGAAGGAGAGTTCCTTGTAGTTACCATGGAAACATCAGGTGTGTCATCCATCTGCTCCGTAGCAAGTAATGAGATCAGTGAGGTTGCGGAGTATGAAGAGGACGATCACTCAGGGCACTTTCATGGTAAAAACTCCGGCCTAGGAGGAAAAACAAGATGGCGTCACTACGAATCGCTCCACGTACATAATACGGTTTAAGGAAGATGTCACTGCGATACGCGCAATCTGATCAATCAAGCTTTGGGTTATGGGTTTTATTTTTAATGTTTGGCTTTTTTTTTTTATTTTCCATGTCACATCTGGACTCTTATGGTGAGTGCTATGGGCATGCTCTGTGCAGGGAGGGGAGGAGGTGGCCTGTGATCACCATTTTATTCTATGTAAGACTCCCAGCAAGTAACGAATTCCAGGCAGCATCAAAATGGTGCAAATTACAGCTGCCCCATAAGGACAGGTCTTATATTGCACAAGCTTGACAAAGACCCATCAGTGCAGAGGGTCGAAACGTTGCTGCTACGCAGGGATTGCATGCACTATAAGACCTCTCCCTATGGGGCAGCTGTAATTTGCACCAGTTTGATGCTGCCTGGAATTCTTTACTTGCTGGATGTGTTGTGGATCGTGTGTTATCTATATATAGGTGTCTCCTCTCAGTGTAATCCTGTCTGTACAGGGAGGGGAGGAGGTGAGCTGTGACTATTGTGAATGGTGGGTCCTGTGTTACTTATATATAGGTGTCTCCTCTCAGTGTAATCCTGTCTGTACAGGGAGGGGGGAGGAGGTGAGCTGTGACTATTGTGAATGGTGGGTCCTGTGTTACCTATATATAGGTGTCTCCTCTCAGTGTAATCCTGCCTGTGATGATGATGACTAAGAAGTTTCCTCTACATAACAGGAAGTGTCAGACTAGTATTAGGCCTAGTGGCCAGTGGGTGAAGTGCAGGATTTTAAGATTAATTTTAATATAGATCATGATCATTTTGCCAATAACACAAAGCTAGGAGGTATAGCCAACGCTAGGGAAAAGAAAGAGGATTCAAATAGATCTAGTAAAGCTTGCACAGTGGGCGGCGACTAACAGAATGGTATTTAACAAGGAGAAATGCAAAGTCCTACATCTGGGCAAGGAAAATGAAGAAAGCACATACAGAATGGGAGGAATTGGGCTAAGCAGCAGCACATGTGAAAAAGACTTGGGTATACTAATAGATCATAGACTGAACATGAGTCAACAATGTGATGCAGCAGCCAAAAAGGCAAACACAATTCTGGGATGTATGAAGAGAAGCATAGAGTCTAGATCACATGAGGTCATTATCCCCCTCTACTCTTCCTTAGTCAGACCTCATCTGGAATACTGGGTCCAGTTCTGGGCATCCCACTTTATAACAGACATAGACAAACTGGAGCAAGTTCAGAGAAGAGTTACCAAGATGGTGAGCGGTCTGCAAATCATGTCCTATGAGGAACGGGTAAAGGATCTGGGAATGTTTAGTAGAAGAGAAGGCTGAGAGGAGACTTAATAGCGGTCTACAAATATCTGAAGGGCTGTCACAGTGCAGAGGGATCAGCCCTATTCTCATCTGCACAAGGAAAGACTAGAAGCAATGGGGTGAAACTGAGAGGGAGGAGACACAGATTAGATATTAGACAGTGAGGGGGATCAATGAGTGGAACAGGTTACCACTAGTTCCACAAGAGAAGAGGAGTGGGGTCACTGTTACTCCGAAAGCCACTGTGTGTGTGTGTGTGGGGGGGGGGGGGGTGTCACTATTACCAATGAGGGCCACTGTGGGGGGCACCATTACCACTGAGGGCCACCATTACCACTGAGGGCCACTAATACCACTGAGGGCCGCTCTGCATGTGGCAGTGTACCTCAAGCTGACTTACACTGTGTTTACACCTGACAGAAATGCTGCAGAATTTCTGCATCCAAAAACAGTCAAAATCTGTACAAATTATGACTGGCGATCAGCCGCGTACCCAGCTGAGTCCTATGTCCTTCGATGCTTCAGCATGCGCGCCGCTGCTCAGTAGATGCTGGTCAGATGCGGCGCCGCTGCTCAGGAGATGCTGGTCAGATGCGGCGCCGCTGCTCAGGAGATGCTGGTCAGATGCGGCGCCGCTCCTCAGGAGATGCTGGTCAGATGCGGCGCCGCTCCTCAGGAGATGCTGGTCAGATGCGGCGCCGCTCCTCAGGAGATGCTGGTCAGATGCGGCGCCGCTCCTCAGGAGATGCTGGTCAGACGCGGCGCCGCTCCTCAGGAGATGCTGGTCAGACGCGGCGCCGCTCCTAAGGAGATGCTGGTCAGATGCGGCGCCGCTGCTCAGGAGATGCTGGTCAGATGCGGCGCCGCTCCTCAGGAGATGCTGGTCAGACGCGGCGCCGCTCCTCAGGAGATGCTGGTCAGACGCGGCGCCGCTCCTCAGGAGATGCTGGTCAGACGCGGCGCCGCTCCTCAGGAGATGCTGGTCAGACGCGGCGCCGCTCCTCAGGAGATGCTGGTCAGACGCGGCGCCGCTCCTCAGGAGATGCTGGTCAGACGCGGCGCCGCTCCTCAGGAGATGCTGGTCAGACGCGGCGCCGCTCCTCAGGAGATGCTGGTCAGATGCGGCGCCGCTCCTCAGGAGATGCTGGTCAGACGCGGCGCCGCTGCTCAGGAGATGCTGGTCAGATGCGGCGCCGCTGCTCAGGAGATGCTGGTCAGATGCGGCGCCGCTGCTCAGGAGATGCTGGTCAGATGCGGCGCCGCTCCTCAGGAGATGCTGGTCAGAAGCGGCCACTACAGGCCGCTGGGAACAGAAGCTGGTAGCACTGATGTGGGAAGCCTTCGGGGAGGTGAGGGGGAGCGCAGCCTAGTATGGCAGCTGTGGGTACGCGGCTGATCGCCAGTCATAATCCACACAAATGGTACAGATTCTGACTGTTTTTGGATGCAGAAATGCTGCGGAATTTGCTCGGCCTTTTTTGGAATGGCGCTGTACTTTTATAATGATGGAGGCTCCTTCTGTGGCGGATTATTCCAGTTGGGTGATCCACCGCAGAAGAAGGAACGTTGGCGTCACGGTGACAAAAACAAGACTTAAGGTAACTCACGTTACTAAATGTGATCTCCCCCGATTAGTAACGAGGACGGGTTCTTGGCCTCCCTTAGGGCGGAGACGGTAGAGCCCTGTGACAAGGTTAGTTTTCTACCCCACTGTCTCCTTGGCTGAGGGCCCGCTCCTCAGACGCTGCATATGCGGCTCAGCAGACGGCACCACACAGCAGAGGATTAGATACACGTTTGCCCTCATGAGACCTTGTTGCCTACAGGAACCAATCACAGTGCAGCTCTCATTCCTTTCACTGCTGAGGTAAAATGAGAGGTGTGCTGTGATTGGTCGCTGTGATTAGCGAGGCCTGTTGTGTAATGGTGTCTTCCACTGGGGGTTGTAGTGCTCTGCGCTTCTTCATGACTGAGGGGCCTGCGGCCAGCAACCTCTAGGGGTCTCAGGCAGCTCGCTGCTCATATTGCTGGTCTGCAAAGCCATAACATGGTCTAATATAATGCAGTGCCCCCACGTGTCGCCATCTTGGATCCATCAGGTGTGTACAGGACAGACCACCCCCCATGTGCTGCCATCTTGGAAACATCGGTTGTGTGTACCACCCAGACATCCTCAACTGGTTCTCTAGCGCGGCCCTGCTGGCCATGGCTTGTCACCTCCCCAGAAGCTGCCACGTCGGTTTTCACCCCTTCCTTCAGACTTCTGCCATCTTATTCACCATCTTTCACTATAAGAACCCTAAACACAACTTACGAGCTCGAGTGGGATTCCCAACTCTACGTCGTTCACTTGTGGGGGGGTCTTTGGTTTGCAATCATTCATAGTAAATGTGTGGCCCCCAGCTTCACACACCTGCTTAATGTCTGGGGCCCCAGTGCCTTCTCCTGGCCATGACTGGGAGGACGGACTCAGCACCTTATTCTCCACCCTCCAGACTAAAGTCTTAGTCACAGGAAATCCCAATCCCGCCCCGAGTCCAGGCTCCACTCCAGGCTCCACACCTGAGTCCATGCTCCAGCCCGCCCCAAGTCAAAGCTCCACTGCAGCCTCTGCCCCGAGTCCAGGCTCCATTCCCGAGTCCAGGCTCCACTGCACCCTCTTCCCCGAGTCCAGGCTCCATTCCCAAATCCAGGCTCCACTGCACCCTCCGCCTGAGTCCAGGCTCCATTCCCAAATCCAGGCTCCACTGCACCCTCCGCCTGAGTCCAGGCTCCATTCCCAAGTCCAGGCTCCATTCCCAAGTCCAGGCTCCACTGCACCCTCCGCCCGAGTCCAGGCTCCATTCCCAAATCCAGGCTCCACTGCACCCTCCGCCTGAGTCCAGGCTCCATTCCCAAGTCCAGGCTCCATTCCCAAATCCAGGCTCCACTGCACCCTCCGCCCGAGTCCAGGCTCCATTCCCAAATCCAGGCTCCACTGCACCCTCCGCCTGAGTCCAGGCTCCATTCCCAAGTCCAGGCTCCATTCCCAAATCCAGGCTCCACTGCACCCTCCGCCCGAGTCCAGGCTCCATTCCCAAGTCCAGGCTCCATTCCCAAGTCCAGGCTCCACTGCAGCCTTCATCCCTGAGTCCAGGCTCCATTCCCAAGTCCAGGCTCCACTGCAGCCTTCATCCCTGAGTCCTGTCTCCGGCTGGCCCCGAGTCCAAACTCCATTCTGCCCTAGAGATGTTAACCCCATAAAGCCAGGCACCTGCTCTGCCTCAAAGTACTTGTGGTTTCTAGTTTTCAGGCCTGGTTCACACTTCGTGTTCTCTCTCCTAGCCTCGACTGCTGCTGCACGGACCCCATGGAGGGTCACCTGGGCCCATTCAGATTGTTGGACCACCATCAGGTGGCAGTTGGTTGCAGCTTCCCTCTATGCCTTATACACGGCCCTCACGCTGCCCAACGCCAGGCTCCTGCTACTGATCGGCCATGTGGCTTCCTGGTTATGGGCGGACGAGAGAGGTGAGTGTGGGGGTGTAATGCGCCTGCAGAACACGGGTCGGGGGATCAGAGGGCCAATCGGCTGCAAATTCTTTCAATGGGAAGAATGAGGCAGATAGAGACAGACGGATCCAACACAACACTTAACCTTCAGAGAGGCAATGAGCTTGATGGTTGCAGTCACTTCAGCCAGTGCACAGGGAATAAGAAGTCACAAGTTGTGATTTAGCCTATTTTACACAAAGAATTGCAACTTTTTAAAAAATTCATGCCATTCACACTAGTTAAAAAAGTGGGTGTGGCTTATAAGGAAGAAGCACGGCGGCCTCAGACTGTTATTTACTACAGAAATTGACATAGATTTGTTGTGGGGGACGTGCTGTTGTGGGGGAGGGGGTCTGTGGGGGACGTGCTGTTGTGGGGGAGGGGGTCTGTGGGGGACATGCTGTTGTGGGGGAGGGGGTCTGTGGGGGACGTGCTCTGGTGGGGGACGTGCTCTTGTGGGGGAGGGGGTCTGTGGGGGACGGGGTCTGTGGGGGACGTGCTCTTGTGGAGGAGGGGGTCTGTGGGGGACGTGCTCTTGTGGAGGAGGGGGTCTGTGGGGGACGTGCTCTTGTGGAGGAGGGGGTCTGTGGGGGACGTGCTCTTGTGGGGGAGGGGGTCTGTGGGGGACGTGCTCTTGTGGAGGAGGGGGTCTGTGGGGGACGTGCTCTTGTGGGGGAGGGGGTCTGTGGGGGACGTGCTCTTGTGGGGGAGGGGGTCTGTGGGGGACGTGCTCTTGTGGGGGAGGGGGTCTGTGGGGGACGTGCTCTTGTGGAGGAGGGGGTCTGTGGGGGACGTGCTCTTGTGGAGGAGGGGGTCTGTGGGGGACGTGCTCTTGTGGGGGAGGGGGTCTGTGGGGGACGTGCTCTTGTGGGGGAGGGGGTCTGTGGGGGACGTGCTCTTGTGGGGGAGGGGGTCTGTGGGGGAGGGGGTCTGTGGGGGACGTGCTGTTGTGGGGGAGGGGGTCTGTGGGGGAGGGGGTCTGTGGGGGACGTGCTGTTGTGGGGGAGGGGGTCTGTGGGGGAGGGGGGTCTGGGGTACGTGCTGTTGTGGGGGAGGGGGTCTGTGGGGGAGGGGGGTCTGGGGTACGTGCTGTTGTGGGGGAGGGGGTCTGTGGGGGAGGGGGGTCTGTGGGGGACGTGCTGTTGTGGGGGAGGGGGCCTGTGGGGGAGGGGGCCTGTGGGGGAGGGGGGTCTGTGGGGGAGGGGGGTCTGTGGGGGACGTGCTGTTGTGGGGTAGGGGGTCTGTGGGGGAGGGGGGTCTGTGGGGGACGTGCTGTTGTGGGGGAGGGGGTCTGTGGGGGAGGGGGGTCTGGGGGACGTGCTGTTGTGGGGGAGGGGGTCTGTGGGGGAGGGGGGTCTGTGGGGGACGTGCTGTTGTGGGGGAGGGGGTCTGTGGGGGAGGGGGGTCTGTGGGGGACGTGCTGTTGTGGGGGAGGGGGTCTGTGGGGGAGGGGGGTCTGTGGGGGACGTGCTGTTGGGGAGGGGGTCTGTGGGGGACGTGCTGTTGTGGGGGACGGGGTCTGGTGGGGGACGGGGTCTGTGGGGGACGGGGTCTGGTGGGGGACGGGGTCTGTGGGGGACGGGGTCTGTGGGGGACGGGGTCTGTGGGGGACGGGGTCTGTGGGGGACGGGGTCTGGTGGGGGACGGGGTCTGGTGGGGGACGGGGTCTGTGGGGGACGGGGTCTGGTGGGGGACGGGGTCTGGTGGGGGACGGGGTCTGTGGGGGACGGGGTCTGGTGGGGGACGGGGTCTGGTGGGGGACGGGGTCTGGTGGGGGACGGGGTCTGGTGGGGGACGGGGTCTGTGGGGGACGGGGTCTGGTGGGGGACAGGGTCTGGTGGGGGACGGGGTCTGTGGGGGACGGGGTCTGGTGGGGGAGGGGGTCTGTGGGGGACGTGCTCTTGTGGGGGTCTGTGGGGGACGGGGTCTGTGGGGGACGTGCTCTTGTGGGGGAGGGGGTCTGTGGGGGACGTGCTCTGGTGGGGGTCTGCGGGGGACGTGCTGTTGTGGGGGAGGGGGTCTGCGGGGGACGTGTGATATGATGGTCTCGTCTGATAGTAGGGTGTGTGTGTATGTATGTATGTGTATATATATAATATATACGTATGTACATATATTTATACCTCCAGTGATATGTGTAATCTATGGATGGTGGCAGATAAGCGGGGTGTGGGGCACCGAGGGCTGCAGGACAGGTTGGGCAACCTCCAGTGATTCATGTAGACATCCATCATGGGATGAGATACAGATACTGAGCTCCACCAGGACTGCAGATCATCCCTTCCCTCTGCAGGAATATCCGTCACGCCTATAATTATCAGTATCTGCCGGCTCAACCCTACTTGAAGACTTCATCTGGGAAAGACAACAGATGTCACCAGGTGTAGACCTGACAACTGGGTCTGGTGGGGGGATGTCACCAGGTGTAGAGCTGACAACTGGCTCTGGTGGGGGGGATGTCACCGGGTGTAGAGCTGACAACTGGCTCTGGTGGGGGGGGATGTCACCGGGTGTAGAGCTGACAACTGGCTCTGGTGGGGGGGGGATGTCACCAGGTGTAGAGCTGACAACTGGGTCTTGCGGGCGATGTCACCAGGTGTAGAGCTGACAACTGGGTCTTGCGGGGGATGTCACCAGGTGTAGAGCTGACAACGGGGTCTGGCGGGGGGATGTCACCGGGTGTAGAGCTGACAACGGGGTCTGGCGGGGGGATGTCACCAGGTGTAGAGGTGACAATGCGGTCTGATAGGGGATGTCCCCAGGTGTAGAGCTGACAACTGGGTTTGGCGGGGCAATGTCACCAGGTGTAGAGCTGACAACGGTGGATGGGGTATGTCACCAGGTATAGAGTGACAACGGGGTCTGGCGGGGGGATGTCCCCAGGTGTAGAGCTGATAAACGGGGGTTTGGTGGGGGCAGGATGTCACCAGGTGTAGAGCTGACAACAGGGTGTGGCGGTGGGATGTTACCAGGTCTAGAGCTGTCAAGGGGGTCTGACAGGGAATATGTCACCAGGTGTAGAGCTGACAACGGGGTCTGGCACTGGGATGTCACCAGGTGTAGAGCTGACAACAGGGTCTGGTGGGGGGATGTCACCAGGTGTAGAGCCGACAACGGGGTCTGGCGGGAGGATGTCACCAGGTGTAGAGCCGACAACGGGGTCTGGCGGGAGGATGTCACCAGGTGTAGAGCCGACAACGGGGTCTGGCGGGGGGATGTCACCAGGTGTAGAGCCGACAACGGGGTCTGGCGGGGGGATGTCACCAGGTGTAGAGCTGACAACGGGGTCTGGCGGGGGGATTTTACAAGGTGTAGAGCTGACAACGTGGTCTGGCGGGGGGATGTCACCAGGTGTAGAGTGACAACGGGGTCTGGCGGGGGGATGTCACCAGGTGTAGAGCTGACAACTGGGTCTTGCGGGGGATGTCACCAGGTGTAGAGCTGACAACGGGGTCTGGCGGGGGGATGTCACCAGGTGTAGAGCTGACAATGCGGTCTGATAGGGGATGTCCCCAGGTGTAGAGCTGACAACTGGGTTTGGCGGGGCGATGTCACCAGGTGTAGAGCTGACAACGGTGGATGGGGAATGTCACCAGGTGTGGAGCTGACAATGGTGGATGAGGGATGTCACCAGGTGTAGAGCTGACAAAGGGGTCTGGCGCTGGGATGTCACCAGGTGTAGAGCTGACAATTGGGTCTGGCGGGAGGATGTCACCAGGTGTAGAGCCTACAATGGGGTCTGGTGGGGGGATGTCACCAGGTGTAGAGCTGACAACGTGGTCTGGTGGGGGATGTCACCGGGTGTAGAGCTGACAACTGGCTCTGGTGGGGGGGATGTCACCGGGTGTAGAGCTGACAACTGGCTCTGGTGGGGGGGGATGTCACCGGGTGTAGAGCTGACAACTGGCTCTGGTGGGGGGGGATGTCACCGGGTGTAGAGCTGACAACTGGCTCTGGTGGGGGGGGATGTCACCGGGTGTAGAGCTGACAACTGGCTCTGGTGGGGGGGGATGTCACCGGGTGTAGAGCTGACAACTGGCTCTGGTGGGGGGGGGGGGATGTCACCGGGTGTAGAGCTGACAACTGGCTCTGGTGGGGGGGGGGGATGTCACCGGGTGTAGAGCTGACAACTGGCTCTGGTGGGGGGGGGGGATGTCACCGGGTGTAGAGCTGACAACTGGCTCTGGTGGGGGGGGGATGTCACCGGGTGTAGAGCTGACAACTGGCTCTGGTGGGGGGGGGATGTCACCGGGTGTAGAGCTGACAACTGGCTCTGGTGGGGGGGGGATGTCACCGGGTGTAGAGCTGACAACTGGCTCTGGTGGGGGGGGGATGTCACCGGGTGTAGAGCTGACAGCGGGGTCTGGTGGGGGGGGGGGGATGTCACCGGGTGTAGAGCTGACAGCGGGGTCTGGTGGGGGGGGGGGATGTCACCGGGTGTAGAGCTGACAGCGGGGTCTGGTGGGGGGGGGGGGGATGTCACCGGGTGTAGAGCTGACAGCGGGGTCTGGTGGGGGGGGGGATGTCACCGGGTGTAGAGCTGACAGCGGGGTCTGGTGGGGGGGGGGATGTCACCGGGTGTAGAGCTGACAGCGGGGTCTGGTGGGGGGGGGGATGTCACCGGGTGTAGAGCTGACAGCGGGGTCTGGTGGGGGGGGGGATGTCACCGGGTGTAGAGCTGACAGCGGGGTCTGGTGGGGGGGGGGATGTCACCGGGTGTAGAGCTGACAGCGGGGTCTGGTGGGGGGGGGGGATGTCACCGGGTGTAGAGCTGACAGCGGGGTCTGGTGGGGGGGGGATGTCACCGGGTGTAGAGCTGACAGCGGGGTCTGGTGGGGGGGGGGATGTCACCGGGTGTAGAGCTGACAGCGGGGTCTGGTGGGGGGGGGGATGTCACCGGGTGTAGAGCTGACAGCGGGGTCTGGTGGGGGGGGGATGTCACCGGGTGTAGAGCTGACAGCGGGGTCTGGTGGGGGGGGGGATGTCACCGGGTGTAGAGCTGACAGCGGGGTCTGGTGGGGGGGGGGATGTCACCGGGTGTAGAGCTGACAGCGGGGTCTGGTGGGGGGGGGGGATGTCACCAGGTGTAGAGCTGACAGCGGGGTCTGGTGGGGGGGGGGGATGTCACCAGGTGTAGAGCTGACAGCGGGGTCTGGTGGGGGGGGGGGATGTCACCGGGTGTAGAGCTGACAGCGGGGTCTGGTGGGGGGGGGGGATGTCACCGGGTGTAGAGCTGACAGCGGGGTCTGGTGGGGGGGGGGGATGTCACCGGGTGTAGAGCTGACAGCGGGGTCTGGTGGGGGGGGGGATGTCACCGGGTGTAGAGCTGACAGCGGGGTCTGGTGGGGGGGGGGGGGGATGTCACCGGGTGTAGAGCTGACAGCGGGGTCTGGTGGGGGGGGGTGTCACCGGGTGTAGAGCTGACAGCGGGGTCTGGTGGGGGGGGGTGTCACCGGGTGTAGAGCTGACAGCGGGGTCTGGTGGGGGGGGGGATGTCACCGGGTGTAGAGCTGACAGCGGGGTCTGGTGGGGGGGGGATGTCACCGGGTGTAGAGCTGACAGCGGGGTCTGGTGGGGGGGATGTCACCGGGTGTAGAGCTGACAACGGGGTCTGGTGGGAGGATGTCACCGGGTGTAGAAGGCATATATTAAGGTGACCAGATTTTCCCAGGGTTCAGTTAGACAGAGGGGTGTGGTCAGGGGCGGGGCTTCTTACAAGGTATGATTTTACCTCCATTTGTAATAAAAAGTACAGTGTGATGTATTAAAAAAAAATGGAGCAAATTCTGCAGGATTCCTGCATCCAAAAACAGTCAAAATCTGTGACATTGGCGCACCCACAACTGATGTCATTCTATGCGGCGCTCCGGCTCACCTCCTCCGATGGCTTCTCACTGTTAGCGCCCCCGGTTTCTGGTCCCCAGTGAGCTAGTCAGGTGAGGCCACTACAGGCCACTGGGAGTCGGGGAGCCCACAGAGGAGTGCCACATAGTATGACATCAGCTGCGGGTTCCAATCTTACAGATTTTGGCAGTTTTTTTGATGCAGAAATGCTACAGAATTTGCAGCAGACATTTCTGCTGTGGACGTTCCCAAGTCAGCTTGAGGTACACTGCCATGTCCAGAGTGGCCTTAGTAGTATAGTGTCGCCCACAGTGGCCCCTCTAGTAATAGTGTCTCTCACAGTGGCCCCTGATAGTTATAGCGAGCCCCACAGCTGCCTCGGGTCTGGTGTGGGGGATGTGGCCCCAGTACTAATGACCCCCACAGTGTAGTAATAGTGACCCCCACAGCGGCCCCAGTAGTAATAGTGACCCCCACAGCGGCCCCAGTAGTAATAGTGGCCCCAGTAGTAACAGAGACCACCCCACACCCACAGCAGCACCTTCTCCCCTTCTGCAGAACTAAGAAGCAGGGGGAAGGACGATGCGGGATGTACACACTTCTGTCAGCGTGTTTATCTGCCGCCGCACTCTGGCTGGTAATCACTTGAATGGTGACCAGACATCCAAAAAGTGATACAAATGGTTGTTTTGCTAGGGTCCAAAGTAGGACTGTCCCACTTAAATCAGTAAGTCTGGTCGCCATGCATATACTCCACATCACAGGGGGGGTGATATCCAAAGTGGGTATGTTACACATTATGGGGTGCAGTATCCAGCAGGGATATCCACCTCCCCCTCCCTTACAGTGTAAGTGGCTCAACCGCTCAGAGACTGTGGCTGACGGCCATGTGGTGCGGGCGCCAGCAGGCTATATGTGTGGACAAGGACCTTTGAGCATGCCTCCTCCATAGGAGATAATGCAGGGCTAAACCCATCCTAGTAGGCATAAGAAAGGACATGAGAGCAGCATGTGCTACGCAGCACCCAGCCTAAAGCCTAGCGGACATAAGAGAGGACATGAGAGCAGCGTGTGCTCTGCAGCACCCAGCAGAGGCCTAGCAGACATAAGAGCAAACATGAGAGCAGCGTGTGCTCCCCCGCACCCAGCAGAGGCCTAGCAGACATAAGGGAGGACATGAGAGCGGTGTGTGCTCCGCAGCACCCAGCCTAAAGCCTAGTAGACATAAGGGAGGACATAAGAGCAGTGTGTGGTCCGCAGCACCCAGCAGAGGCCTAGCAGACCTAAGGGAGGAGATGAGGGCAGAGTGTGCTCTGCAGCACCCAGTCTAAAGCCTAGCAGACATTAGGGAGGCCATGAGAGCAGTGTGTGGTCCGCAGCACCCAGCAGAGGCCTAGCAGACATAAGAGCAAACATGAGAGCAGCGTGTGCTCCGCAGCACCTAGCAGAGGCCTTGCAGATATATGAGCAAACATGAGAGCAGCGGGTGCTCCACAGCACCCAGCAGAGGCCTAGCAGACATAAGGTAGGACATGAGAGCAGTGTGTACTCCGCAGCACCCAGTCTAAAGCCTAGCAGACATTAGGGAGGCCATGAGAGCAGTGTGTGGTCCGCAGCACCCAGCAGAGGCCTAGCAGACATAAGAGCAAACATGAGAGCAGCGTGTGCTCCGCAGCACCTAGCAGAGGCCTTGCAGATATATGAGCAAACATGAGAGCAGCGGGTGCTCCACAGCACCCAGCAGAGGCCTAGCAGACATAACGTAGGACATGAGAGCAGTGTGTACTCCGCAGCACCCAGCCTAAAGCCTAGCAGACATAAGAGAGGACATGAGAGCAGCGTGTGCTCCGCAAAACCCAGCAGAGACCAGGCAGACATAAGGGAGGACATGAGAGCAGTGTGCGGTCCGCAGCACCTGCCAGAGGCCTAGCAGACATAAGAGGGGCCATGAGAGCAGTGTGTGGTCCGCAGCACCCGGCAGAGGCCTAGCAGACATAAGATAGGCCATGAGAGCAGTGTGTGGTACGCAGCACCCGGCAGGGGCCTAGCAGACATAAGAGAGGCCATGAGAGCAGCGTGTGCTCCGCAGCACCCAGCAGAGGCCTAGCAGACATAAGGGAGGACATAGGAGCAGTGTGTGCTCCGCAGCACCCAGCAGAGGCCTAGCAGACATAAGAGCAAACATGAGAGCAGCGTGTGCTCCGCAGCACCTAGCAGAGGCCTTGCAGATATATGAGCAAACATGAGAGCAGCGGGTGCTCCACAGCACCCAGCAGAGGCCTAGCAGACATAAGGTAGGACATGAGAGCAGTGTGTACTCCGCAGCACCCAGCCTAAAGCCTAGCAGACATAAGAGAGGACATGAGAGCAGCGTGTGCTCCGCAGAACCCAGCAGAGACCAGGCAGACATAAGGGAGGACATGAGAGCAGTGTGCGGTCCGCAGCACCTGCCAGAGGCCTAGCAGACATAAGAGGGGCCATGAGAGCAGTGTGTGGTCCGCAGCACCCGGCAGAGGCCTAGCAGACATAAGATAGGCCATGAGAGCAGTGTGTGGTACGCAGCACCCGGCAGAGGCCTAGCAGACATAAGAGAGGCCATGAGAGCAGCGTGTGCTCCGCAGCACCCAGCAGAGGCCTAGCAGACATAAGGGAGGACATAGGAGCAGTGTGTGCTCCGCAGCACCCAGCAGAGGCCTAGCAGACATAAGGGAGGACATGAGAGCAGTGTGTGGTCTGCAGGACCCGCCAGAGGCCTAGCAGACATAACAGCAGTGAGAGCTCCGCAGCACCTAGCAGAGGCCTAGCAGACATAAGAGCAAACATGAGAGCAGCATGTGCTCCGCAGCACCCGACCTAAAGCGTAGCAGACATAAGGGAGGACATGAGAGCAGTGTTTGGTCTGCAGCACCCAGCAGAGGCCTAGCAGACATAAGAGAGGACATGACAGAAGCATGTGCTTCCCACAACCCAGCAGGGGTCTAGCAGACATAAGGGCGGACATGAGAGCAGCGTGTGCTCCCCAGCACCCAGTAGAGGCCTAGCATACATAAGAGATGACATGAGAACAGCGTGTGCTCCCCAGCACCCAGCAGAGGCCTAGCAGACATAAGAGAGGACATGAGAGCAGCGTGTGCTCCGCAGCACCCACAAGAGGCCTAGAATACATAAGAGAGGACATGAGAGAACCCAGCCTAAAGCCTAGCAGACATAAGGGAGGACATGAGAGCAGTGTGTGGCTCACAGCACCCAGCAGAGGTCTAGCAGACATAAGGGAGGACATGAGCAGTGTGTGCTCCGCAGCACCCAGCAGAGGACTAGCAGACATAAGGGAGGACATGAGAGCAGTGTGTGCTCCGCAGCACCCAGCAGAGGCCTAACAGACATAAGGGAGTACAGTGTCCCATAACCATTGTCCCTGTCATACCCCAGTGCAAAGATGTTGTGTGGTTGTATAAAGCATATTCTTCACATACATAACAATACATATTGTTTGTACCTTGTATTGTCTTATACTTGCAGCACCCTGCATAAGCTCAGGGTGTGCAGAGATATAAGGGTTAAATTGTACAGATGAAGTGTGATTTTGGTTATCAAGTAGACACTCAGCAAACTTTGCAGAGTTGCATCAGTTTTTGCAAAGTTAAATTCTAACAGGTTTGCAAAGCAGCACAATCCCCAGGAATGTGGGAGGGGCCAGACAGCAGACAGGCTGACTTCAGTTTAGGATGAAGAGTGAGAGAAGAAGCAACCATACAGCGAAGTGAGAAGTCCAGAGAGAGACCCGTGTTAGTGAGCAAGACGAATACATCTAATGCTGATTTTTGTGCCAGTCATCGCTGTGAAGGGAATTACGGTGTTATGAGATCAGAGGAAAAGGGAACAGAGGTGAATCTAGAGAAGATAAGTTGTACAAGGACTCCTCTGCGTACTCTGATTTCTAACCTCCGGTGGCAACAGTGCCAGTCAGCTACCATGCTAATGAATCCTCCCCGCATGCATTCTTCCAGTTCCAGGTGATGGAACTGAATTGTGAGTAACCAGTGGATATTGTGATGCAATGTGAGTGGAGCCCCACAGCAGGGGTTAATCTAAATTGGACTGTGCATGTTAAGAACTGAATCAGTAACTGTTAGCAAAGATATTCCTGCTACCAACCAAGTAGGAGACATTCCCCAGAGCATTACAGGCTGTCGCTCCAGTAACTCTGCTGAAGCAGCCAACTTTACAGTGATGATAACCAAATGATCCCCCATCTACTGCTGTTGTAATGCCTCACGTTATGCTATAATGGACTGTTATAACCTGGAATGTGCAGAACCACTTACAGTAAAGTCATCCTGCGCTCCATATAACTGAAGCTGCTCCCTCAACAAAAGGTATGGTGTGCAGCCGGGCCCCTCAGGTTAGTGAAGCCACTCTACTACATGACATAGGAACTACAACCCCTGCTAGCCTGCTGTATGAACTCCTGATGCACCACAAGAGGACATAAGAGCAGCACATACCCCACAGCAGCCAAAAGAGGCATAAAAGACATATGAGAGGACATAGTATGTAAAGCTAAAAGAGACACCTGTTCATCTAGGTAATGGATGATGGAAGAGATCTCTGTACTGACCCCTGATATATCTATACATAGTTATTAGAGCGCCCCCTTGTTACAGTCCTGGGTATAATAGATGATGGGAGAGATCTCTGTACTGACCCCTGATATATTATACATAGTTATTAGAGCGCCCCCTTGTTACAGTCCTGGGTATAATGGATGATGGGAGAGATCTCTGTACTGACCTCTGATATATTACACATAGTTATTAGAGCGCCCCGTTGTTACAGTCCTGGGTATAATAGATGATGGGAGAGATCTCTGTACTGACCCCTCATATATCTATAAATAGTTATTAGAGCGACCCCATGTTATAGTCCTGGGTATAATATATGATGGGGGAGATGTCTGTACTGACCCCTGATATATCTATACATAGTTATTAGAGCCCCTCTTGTTACAGTCCTGGGTAAAATAGATGGGAGAGATCTCTGTACTGACCCTGATATATTTATGCATAGTTATTAGAGCGCCCCCTTGTTACAGTCCTGTGTATAATAGACGATGGGAGAGATCTCTGTACTGACCCCTGATATATCTATACATAGTTATTAGGGCGCCCCCTTGTTACAGTCCTGGGTATAATAGATGATGGTAGAGATCTCTGTACTGACCCCTAATATATCTATACATAGTTATAAGAGTGCCTCCTTGTTACAGTCCTGGGTATAATAGATGATGGAGAGATCTCTGTACAGACCCCTGATATATCTATACATAGGTATTAGTGCGCCCCCTTGTTACATTCCTGGGTATAATAGATGATGGAGAGATCTCTGTACTGACCACTGATATATCTATACATAGTTATTAGAGCGCCCCCTTGTTACAGTCCTGGGTATAATAGATGATGGGAGAGATCTCTGTACTGACCCCTGATATATCTATACATAGTTATTAGAGCGCCCCCTTGTTATAGTCCTGGGTATAATAGATGGGAGAGATCTCTGTACTGACCCCTAATATATCTATACATAGTTATTAGAGCGCCCCCATGTTATATTCCTGGGTATAATAGATGATGGGAGAGATCTCTGTACTGACCCCTGATATATTATACATAGTTATTAGAACGCCCCCATGTTATAGTCCTGGGAATAATAGATGATGGGGGAGATCTCTGTACTCACCGCTGATATATTATATTATACATAGTTATTAGAGCGCCCCCTTGTTACAGTCCTGCATATAATAGATGATGGGAGAGATCTCTGTACTGACTCCTGATATATCTATACATAGTTATTAGAGCGCCCCCTTGTTACAGTCCTGGGTATAATAGATGATGGGAGAGGTCTCTGTACTGACTCCTGATGTATCTATACGTAGTTATTAGAGCCCCCCTTGTTACAGTCCTGGGTATAATAGATGATGGGGAGATCTTTGTACTGACCCCTGATATATTATACATAGTTATTAGAGCCCCCCTTGTTACAGTCCTGGGTATAATAGATGATGGGAGAGATCTCTGTACTGACCCCTGATATATTATACATAGTTATTAGAGCCCCCCTTGTTACAGTCCTGGGTATAATAGATGATGGGAGAGATCTCTGTACTGACCCCTGATATATTATACATAGTTATTAGAGCGCCCCCTTGTTACAGTCGTGGGTATAATAGAGGATGGGAGAGATCTCTGTACTGACCCCTGATATATTATACATAGTTATTAGAGCGCCCCCATGTTATAGTCCTGGGTATAATAGATGATGGGGGAGATCTCTGTACTGACCGCTGATATATTATAGATAGTTATTAGAGCACCCCCTTGTTACAGTCCTGCATATAATAGATAGGAGCGATCTCTGTACTGACCCCTGATATATCTATACATAGTTATTAGAGCGCCCCCTTGTTACAGTCCTGGGTATAATAGATGATGTGAGAGATCTCTGTACTGACCCCTGATATATTACACATAGTTATTAGAGCGCCTCCTTGTTACAGTCCTGGGTATAATAGATGATGGGAGAGATCTCTATACTGACTCCTGATGTATCTATACATAGTTATTAGAGCGCCCCCTTGTTATAGTCCTGGGTATAATAGATGGGAGAGAGCTCTGTTCTGACCTCTGATATATCTATACATAGTTATTAGAGCGCCCCCTTGTTATAGTCCTGGGTATAATAGACGATGGGAGAGATCTCTGTACTGACCCCTGATATATCTATACATAATTATTAGAGCGCCCCCTTGTTACAGTCCTGGGTATAATAGACGATGGGAGAGATCTCTGTACTGACCCCCTGATATATCTATACATAGTTACTAGGGCGCCCTCTTGTTACAGTCCTGGGTATAATAGATGATGGTAGAGATCTCTGTACTGACCCCTAATATATCTATACATAGTTATAAGAGCGCCTCCTTGTTACAGTCCTGGGTATAATAGATGATGGAGAGATCTCTGTGCGGACCCCTGATATATCTATACATAGGTATTAGTGCGCCCCCTTGTTACAGTCCTGGGTATAATAGATGATGGAGAGATCTCTGTACTGACCCCTGATATATCTATACATAGGTATTAGTGCGCCCCCTTGTTACATTCCTGGGTATAATAAATGATGGGAGAGATCTCTATACTGACTCCTGATGTATCTATACATAGTTATTAGAGCCCCCCTTGTTACAGTCCTTGGTATAATAGATGATGGGAGAGATCTCTGTACTGACCCCTGATATATCTATACATAGTTATTAGAGCGCCCCCTTGTTATAGTCCTGGGTATAATAGATGGGAGAGATCTCTGTACTGACCCCTAATATATCTATACATAGTTATTAGAGCGCCCCCATGTTATATTCCTGGGTATAATAGATGATGGGAGAGATCTCTGTACTGACTCCTGATGTATCTATACATAGTTATTAGAGCGCCCCCTTGTTACAGTCCTGGGTATAATAGAGGATGGGAGAGATCTCTGTACTGACCCCTGATATATTATACATAGTTATTAGAGCACCCCCTTGTTACAGTCCTGCATATAATAGATGATGGGAGCGATCTCTGTACTGACCCCTGATATATCTATACATAGTTATTAGAGCGCCCCCTTGTTACAGTCCTGGGTATAATAGATGATGGAAGAGATCTCTGTACTGACCCCTGATGTATTATACATAGTTATTAGAGCGCCGCCTTGTTACATTCCTGGGTATAAAAGATGATAGGAGAGATCTCTGTACTGACCCTGATATATTATACATAGTTATTAGAGCACCCCCTTGTTACAGTCCTGCATATAATAGATGATGGGAGAGATCTCTGTACTGACCCCTGATATATTATACATAGTTATTAGAGCGCCTCCTTGTTACAGTCCTGGGTATAATAGATGATGGGGGAGATCTCTGTACTGACCCCTGATATATCTATACATAGTTATTAGAGCGCCCCCTTGTTACAGTCCTGGGTATAATAGATGATGGGAGAGATCTCTGTACTGACCCCTGATATATTATACATAGTTATTAGAGCGCCCCCTTTTTACAGTCCTGGGTATAATAGATGATGGGAGAGATCTCTGTACTGACCCCTGATATATTATACATAGTTATTAGAGCCCCCCTTGTTACAGTCCTGGATATAATAGATGATGGGATAGATCTCTGTACTGACCCCTGATATATTATACATCGTTATTAGAGCGCCCCCTTGCTACATTCCTAGGTATAATAGATTATGGAGCGATCTCTGTACTGACCCCTGATATATCTATACATAGTTATTAGAGCGCCCCCTTGTTATAGTCCTGGGTATAATACATGATGGTATAGATCTCTGTACTGACCCCTGATATATCTTATACATAGTTATTAGAGCGCCCCCCTTGTTACAGTCCTGGGTATAATAGACGATGGGAGAGATCTCTGTACTGACCCCTGATATATCTATACATAGTTATTAGAGCGCCCCCTTGTTACAGTCCTGGGTATAATAGATGATGGGAGAGGTCTCTGTACTGACCTCTGATATATTATACATAGTTATTAGAGCCCCCCTTGTTACAGTCCTGGGTATAATAGATGATGGGAGAGATCTCTGTACTGACCCCTGATATATTATACATAGTTATTAGAGCGCCCCCTTGTTACAGTCCTGGGTATAATGGATGATGGGAGAGATCTCTGCACTGACCCTGATATATTATACATAGTTATTAGAGCGCCTCCTTGTTACTGTCGTCGGTATAATAGATTATGGGAGAGATCTCTGTACTGACCTCTGATATATTACACATAGTTATTAGAGCGCCCCGTTGTTACAGTCCAGGGTATAATAGATGATGGGAGAGATCTCTATACTGACCCCTGATATATCTATACATACTTATTAGAGCGCCCCCTTGTTACAGTCCTGGGTATAATGGATGATGGGAGAGATCTCTGTACTGACCACTGATATATTACACATAGTTATTAGAGCGCCCCGTTGTTACAGTCCAGGGTATAATAGATGATGGGAGAGATCTCTATACTGACCCCTGATATATCTATACATACTTATTAGAGCGCCCCGTTGTTACAGTCCTGGGTATAATAGATGATGGGAGAGATCTCTATACTGACTCCTGATATATCTATAAATAGTTATTAGAGCGACCCCATGTTATAGTCCTGGGTATAATATATGATGGGGGAGATGTCTGTACTGACCCCCGATATATCTATACATAATTATTAGAGCCCCTCTTGTTACAGTCCTGGGTAAAATAGATGGGAGAGATCTCTGTACCGACCCCTGATATATCTATACATAGGTATTAGAGCGCCCCCTTGTTACATTCCTGGGTATTATAGATGATGTAGAGATCTCTGTACTGACCCCTGATAAATCTATACATAGTTATTAGAGCGCCCCCTTGTTATAGTCCTGGGTATAATAGATGGGAGAGATCTCTGTACTGACCCCTGATATATCTATACATAGTTATTAGAGCGCCCCCATGTTATATTCCTGGGTATAATAGATGATGGGAGAGATCTCTTTACTGACCCCTGATATATTATACATAGTTATTAGAACGCCCCCATGTTATAGTCCTGGGGAAAATAGATGATGGGGGAGATCTCTGTACTCACCGCTGATATATTATACATAGTTATTAGAGCGCCCCCTTGTTACTGTCCTGCATATAATAGATGATGGGAGAGATCTCTGTACTGACCCCTGATATATTATACATAGTTATTAGAGCGCCCCCTTGTTACAGTCCTGGGTATAATAGATGATGGGAGAGGTCTCTGTACTGACCCCTGATATATTATACATAGTTATTAGTGCCCCCCTTGTTACAGTCCTGGGTATAATAGATAATGGGAGAGATCTCTGTACTGACCCCTGATATATTATACATAGTTATTAGAGCGCCCCCTTGTTACAGTCCTGGGTATAATAGATGATGAGAGAGATCTCTGTACTGACCCCTGATATATTCATACATAGTTATTAGTGCGTCCCCTTGTTACAGTCCTGGGTATAATAAATGATGGTAGAGATCTCTGTACTGACCACTGATATATTATACATAGTTATTAGAGCACCCCCTTCTTACAGTCTTAGGTATAATAGATGATGGGAGAGATCTCTGTACTGACCCCTGATATATCTATACATAGTTACTAGAGCACCCTCTTGTTGCAGTCCTGGGTATAATAGATGGTGGAAGAGATCTCTGTACTGACCACTGATATATCTATACATAGTTATCAGAGCACCCCCTTCTTACAGTCTTAGGTATAATAGATGATGGGAGAGATCTCTGTACTGACCCCTGATATATCTATACATGGTTATTAAAGCGCCCCCTTGTTACAGTCCTGGGTATAATAGATGATGGGAGAGATCTCTTTACTGACCCCTAATATATCTATACATAGTTACTAGAGCACCCTCTTGTTACAGTCCTGGGTATAATAGATGGTGGAAGAGATCTCTGTACTGACCACTGATATATCTATACATAGTTATCAGAGCACCCCCTTCTTACAGTCTTAGGTATAATAGATGATGGGAGAGATCTCTGTACTGACCCCTGATATATCTATACATGGTTATTAGAGCGCCCCCTTGTTACAGTCCTGGGTATAATAGATGATGGGAGAGATCTCTGTACTGACCCCTGATATATTATACATAGTTATTAGAGCGCCCCCTTGTTACAGTCCTGCGTATAATAGACGATGGGAGAGATCTCTGTACTGACCCCTGATATATCTATACATAGTTATTAGAGCACCCCTTGTTACAGTCCTGGGTATAATAGATGATGGGAGAGATCTCTGTACTAACCCCTGATATATCTATGCATAGTTATTAGAGCGCCCCCTTGTTACAGTCCTGGGTATAATAGATGATGGGAGAGATCTCTGTACTGACCCCTAATATATCAATACAAAGTTATAAGAGCGCCTCCTTGTTACAGTCCTGGGTATAATAGATGATGGAGAGATCTCTGTACTGACCCCTGATATATCTATACATAGTTATTAGAGCGCCCCCTTGTTACATTCCTGGGTATTATAGATGATGGGAGAGATCTCTGTACGGACCCCTGATATATCTATACATAGTTATTAGAGCGCCCCCTTGTTACAGTCCTGGGTATAATAGATGATGGGGGAGATCTCTGTACTGACCCCTTATATATCTGTACATAGTTATTAGAGTGCCCCCTTGTTACAGTCCTGGGTATAATAGATGATGGGAGAGATCTCTGTACTGACCCCTGATATATAATGCATAGTTATTAGAGCACCCCCTTCTTACAGTCTTAGGTATAATAGATGATGGGACAGATCTCTGTACTGACCCCTGATATATCTATACATAGTTATTAGAGCGCCCCCTTGTTACAGTCCTGGGTATAATAGATGATGGGAGAGATCTCTGTACTGACCCCAAATATATCAATACATAGTTATTAGAGCGACCCCTTGTTACAGTCCTGGGTATAATAGATGATGGGAGAGATCTCTGCACTGACCCCTGATATATCTATACATAGTTATTAGAGCGCCCCCTTCTTACAGTCCTGGGTATAATAGATGATGGGAGAGATCTCTGTGCTGACCACTGATATATTATACATAGTTATTAGAGCGCCCCCTTGTTACAGTCCTGGGTATAATAGATGATGAGAGAGATCTCTGTACTGACCCCTGATATATTATACATAGTTATTAGAGCGACCCCTTGTTACAGTCCTGGGTATAATAGATGATGAGAGAGATCTCTGTACTGACCCCTGATATATTATACATAGTTATTAGAGCACCCCTTGTTACAGTCCTGGGTATAATAGATGATGGAGAGATCTCTGTACTGACCCCTGATATATCTATACATAGTTATTAGAGCGCCCCCTTGTTATAGTCCTGGGTATAATAGATGATGGGAGAGATCTCTATACTGACCCCTGATATATCTATACATAGTTATTAGAGCGCCCCCTTCTTACAGTCTTAGGTATAATAGATGATGGGACAGATCTCTGTACTGACCCCTGATATATCTATACATAGTTATTAGAGCGCCCCCTTGTTACAGTCCTGGGTATAATAGATGATGGGAGAGATCTCTGTACTGACCCCTGATATATTATACATAGTTATTAGAGCGACCCCTTGTTACAGTCCTGGGTATAATAGATGATGGGAGAGATCTCTGTACTGACCCCTGATATATTATACATAGTTATTAGAGCGACCCCTTGTTACAGTCCTGGGTATAATAGATGATGGGAGAGATCTCTGTACTGACCCCTGATATGTTTATACATAGTTATTAGAGCGCCCCCTTGTTACAGTCCTGGGTATAATAGATGATGGGAGAGATCTCTGTACTGACCCCTAATATATCTATACATAGTTATAAGAGCGCCCCCTTGTTACAGTACTGGGTATAATAGATGATGGAGAGATCTCTGTACGGACCCCTGATATATCTATACATAGGTATTAGAGCGCCCCCTTGTTACAGTCCTGGGTATAATAGATGATGGGCGAGATCTCTGTACTGACCCCTGATATATTATACATAGTTATTAGAGCGCCCCCTTGTTACAGTCCTGGGTATAATAGATGGTGGGAGAGATCTCTGTACTGACCCCTGATATATCTATACATAGTTATTAGAGTGTCCCCTTGTTACAGTCCTGGGTATAATGGATGATGGAAGAGATCTCTGTACTGACCCCTGATATATCTATACATAGTTATTAGAGCGCCCCCTTGTTACAGTCCTGGGTATAATAGATGATGGGAGAGATCTCTGTACTGACCCCTGATATATCTATACATAGTTATTAGAGCGCCCCCTTGTTACAGTCCTGGGTATAATAGATGATGGGAGAGATCTCTGTACTGACCCCTGATATATCTATACATAGTTATTAGAGCGCCCCCTTGTTACAGTCCTGGGTATAATAGATGATGGGAGAGATCTTTGTACTGACCCCTGATATATTATACATAGTTATTAGAGCGCCCCCTTGTTATAGTCCTGGGTATAATAGATGATGGGAGAGATCTCTGTATTGACCCCTGATATATTATACATAGTTATTAGAGCGCCCCCTTGTTACAGTCCTGGGTATAATAGATGATGGGCGAGATCTCTGTACTGACCCCTGATATATTATACATAGTTATTAGAGCGCCCCCTTGTTACAGTCCTGGGTATAATAGATGGTGGGAGAGATCTCTGTACTGACCCCTGATATATCTATACATAGTTATTAGAGTGTCCCCTTGTTACAGTCCTGGGTATAATGGATGATGGAAGAGATCTCTGTACTGACCCCTGATATATCTATACATAGTTATTAGAGCGCCCCCTTGTTACAGTCCTGGGTATAATAGATGATGGGAGAGATCTCTGTACTGACCCCTGATATATCTATACATAGTTATTAGAGCGCCCCCTTGTTACAGTCCTGGGTATAATAGATGATGGGAGAGATCTCTGTACTGACCCCTGATATATCTATACATAGTTATTAGAGCGCCCCCTTGTTACAGTCCTGGGTATAATAGATGATGGGAGAGATCTTTGTACTGACCCCTGATATATTATACATAGTTATTAGAGCGCCCCCTTGTTATAGTCCTGGGTATAATAGATGTTGGGAGAGATCTCTGTACTGACCCCTGATACATTATACATAGTTATTAGAGCGCCCCCTTGTTACAGTCCTGGGTATAATAGATGATGGGAGAGATCTCTGTACTGACCCCTGATATATCTATACATAGTTATGAGAGCGCCCCCTTGTTACAGTCCTGGGTATAATAGATGTTGGGAGAGATCTCTGTACTGACCCCTGATATATCTATACATAGTTATTAGAGCGCCCCCTTGTTACAGTCCTGGGTATAATAGATGATAGGAGAGATCTCTGTACTAACCCCTGATATATCTATATATAGTTATTAGAGCGCCCCCTTGTTACAGTCCTGGGTATAATAGATGATGGAAGAGATCTCTGTACTGACCCCTGATATATTATACATAGCTATTAGAGCGCCCCCTTGTTACAGTCCTGGGTATAATAGATGATGGGAGAGATCTCTGTACTGACCCCTGATGTATTATACATAGTTATTAGAGCGCCCCCTTGTTACAGTCCTGCGTATAATAGATGACTGTGAAATAGATCTGGAACCTAGAACGCTGCAGATATGTGAGGCCTGCAGTGACTCTTGCGCACACTTGCAGACTTTATGGACTGCGATGGCCGGACCTGATTAGGTGCTGATATGCATTGTGGAGGTTGTGTCCAGGTACTGCGGGGTTAATGTGTAACAGAGAAGCTCTAACATAGAAGTGCCGTACCGCTGTTGCGGATGTATTTGATGCTCCTTGCGCATCTATGGGGTGTGGAGTCTGCAATGAGCTCTGACCGTACGTAGAGGTGACGGTTTGCAGTACGGGCAGGCCGTGCCAACAGTGTATTGATGCCACATTGGTAGTAACCGTGACGATGGAGGCGCCTCGCCGATCCGAGGATTGAGACTTTTTGTCATCGTGGATTGCTGGTCACAATTAATGTAACGTGGCCTCAGCCTGCTGCGCCCGAAGCCATTGGCGATACCTGCGACGGGCGAGATGGTCGGAGGGCGTTTACTGCGTATTACAGAGGGTCTCTACTCAACTATATATTCCCCTATCCTCCACAACTGCAGCGCTGCCCCCCCTGCTGGCCGCAGTAGTCCTAGCAAATAATGTCCAGGGACATCACAGCCGGGTATCTAATGCTATGCTGTGTGATACCCTCTGCCGAGCGCCTGTATCTAATCCCATCCTGTGTGATACTGTCTGCTGAGCCGTGTATCTAATCCCATCCTGTGTGATGCTGTCTGCTGCTCCGTGTATCTAATCCCATCCTGTGTGATACTGTCTGCTGAGCCGTGTATCTAATCCTATGCTGTGTGATACTGTCTGCTGAGCTCCTGTATCTAATCCTATCCTGTGTGATACTGTCTGCTGAGCCGTGTATCTAATCCTATCCTGTGTGATACTGTCTGCTGAGCCATGTATCTAATCCTATCCTGTGTGATACTGTCTGCTGAGCTGTGTATCTAATCCCATCCTGTGTGATACTGTCTGCTGCTCCGTGTATCTAATCCCATCCTGTGTGATACTGTCTGCTGCTCCGTGTATCTAATCCTATGCTGTGTGATACTGTCTGCTGAGCCGTGTATCTAATCCTATCCTGTGTGATACTGCCTGCTGCTCCGTGTATCTAATCCTATGCTGTGTGATACTGTCCACTGAGCTCCTGTATCTAATCCTATCCTGTGTGATACTGTCTGCTGAGCTGTGTATCTAATCCTATCCTGTGTGATACTGTCTGCTGCTCCGTGTATCTAATCCTATGCTGTGTGATACTGTCCGCTGAGCTCCTGTATCTAATCCTATCCTGTGTGATACTGTCTGCAGAGCCATGTATCTAATCCTATCCTGTGTGATGCTGTCTGCTGAGCCGTGTATCTAATCCTATGCTGTGTGATACTGTCTGCTGAGCCATGTATCTAATCCTATCCTGTGTGATACTGTCTGCTGAGCCGTGTATCTAATCCTATGCTGTGTGACACTGTCTGCTGAGCCGTGTATCTAATCCTATGCTGTGTGATACTGTCTGCTGAGCTGTGTATCTAATCCTATGCTGTGTGATACTGTCTGCTGAGCCGTGTATCTAATCCTATCCTGTGTGATACCGTCTGCAGAGCCGTGTATCTAATCCTATGCTGTGTGATACTGTTTGCTGAGCCGTGTATCTAATCCTATCCTGTGTGATACTGTCTGCAGAGCCGTGTATCTAATCCTATCCTGTGTGATACTGTCTGCAGAGCCGTGTATCTAATCCTATGCTGTGTGATACTGTCTGCTGAGCCCTGTATCTAATCCTATCCTGTGTGATACTGTCTGCTGAGCCGTGTATCTAATCCTCTCCTGTGTGATACTGTCTGCTGAGCCGTGTATCTAATCCTATGCTGTGTGATACTGTCTGCTGAGCTGTGTATCTAATCCTCTCCTGTGTGATACTGTCTGCTGCTCCGTGTATCTAATCCTCTCCTGTGTGATACTGCCTGCTGAGCTGTGTATCTAATCCTATCCTGTGTGATACCATCTGCTGAGCCAAGTATCTAATCCTATCCTGTGTGATACTGTCTGCTGAGCCATGTATCTAATCCTATCCTGTGTGATACTGTCTGCTGAGCCGTGTATCTAATCCTCTCCTGTGTGATACTGTCTGCTGAGCCGTGTATCTAATCCTCTCCTGTGTGATACTGTCTGCTGAGCCGTGTATCTAATCCTATCCTGTGTGATACTGTCTGCTGAGCTGTGTATCTAATCCTATCCTGTGTGATACTGTCTGCTGAGCCGTGTATCTAATCCTCTCCTGTGTGATACTGTCTGCTGAGCTGTGTATCTAATCCTATCCTGTGTGATACTGTCTGCTGAGCTGTGTATCTAATCCTATGCTGTGTGATACTGTCTGCTGAGCTGTGTATCTAATCCTCTCCTGTGTGATACTGTCTGCTGAGCTGTGTATCTAATCCTATCCTGTGTGATACTGTCTGCTGAGCCGTGTATCTAATCCTATCCTGTGTGATACTGTCTGCTGAGCTGTGTATCTAATCCTATCCTGTGTGATACTGTCTGCTGAGCTGTGTATCTAATCCTATGCTGTGTGATACTGTTTGCTGAGCCGTGTATCTAATCCTATCCTGTGTGATACTGTCTGCAGAGCCGTGTATCTAATCCTATCCTGTGTGATACTGTCTGCAGAGCCGTGTATCTAATCCTATGCTGTGTGATACTGTCTGCTGAGCCCTGTATCTAATCCTATCCTGTGTGATACTGTCTGCTGAGCCGTGTATCTAATCCTCTCCTGTGTGATACTGTCTGCTGAGCCGTGTATCTAATCCTATGCTGTGTGATACTGTCTGCTGAGCTGTGTATCTAATCCTCTCCTGTGTGATACTGTCTGCTGCTCCGTGTATCTAATCCTTTCCTGTGTGATACTGCCTGCTGAGCTGTGTATCTAATCCTATCCTGTGTGATACCATCTGCTGAGCCAAGTATCTAATCCTATCCTGTGTGATACTGTCTGCTGAGCCATGTATCTAATCCTATCCTGTGTGATACTGTCTGCTGAGCCGTGTATCTAATCCTCTCCTGTGTGATACTGTCTGCTGAGCCGTGTATCTAATCCTCTCCTGTGTGATACTGTCTGCTGAGCCGTGTATCTAATCCTATCCTGTGTGATACTGTCTGCTGAGCTGTGTATCTAATCCTATCCTGTGTGATACTGTCTGCTGAGCCGTGTATCTAATCCTCTCCTGTGTGATACTGTCTGCTGCTCCGTGTATCTAATCCTCTCCTGTGTGATACTGCCTGCTGCTCCGTGTATCTAATCCTCTCCTGTGTGATACTGTTTGCTGCTCCGTGTATCTAATCCTATCCTGTGTGATACTGTCTGCTGCTCCGTGTATCTAATCCTATGCTGTGTGATACTGTCTGCTGAGCCGTGTATCTAATCCTCTCCTGTGTGATTCTGTCTGCTGCTCCGTGTATCTAATCCTATCCTGTGTGATACTGTCTGCTGAGCCGTGTATCTAATCCTCTCCTGTGTGATACTGTCTGCTGAGCCGTGTATCTAATCCTCTCCTGTGTGATACTGTCTGCTGAGCCGTGTATCTAATCCTCTCCTGTGTGATTCTGTCTGCTGCTCCGTGTATCTAATCCTATCCTGTGTGATACTGTCTGCTGAGCCGTGTATCTAATCCTCTCCTGTGTGATACTGTCTGCTGAGCCGTGTATCTAATCCTCTCCTGTGTGATACTGTCTGCTGAGCCGTGTATCTAATCCTATCCTGTGTGATACTGTCTGCTGAGCTGTGTATCTAATCCTATCCTGTGTGATACTGTCTGCTGAGCCGTGTATCTAATCCTCTCCTGTGTGATACTGTCTGCTGCTCCGTGTATCTAATCCTCTCCTGTGTGATACTGTCTGCTGCTCCGTGTATCTAATCCTATCCTGTGTGATACTGTCTGCTGAGCCGTGTATCTAATCCTCTCCTGTGTGATACTGTCTGCTGCTCCGTGTATCTAATCCTATCCTGTGTGATACTGTCTGCTGCTCCGTGTATCTAATCCTATCCTGTGTGATACTGTCTGCTGAGCTGTGTATCTAATCCTCTCCTGTGTGATACTGTCTGCTGCTCCGTGTATCTAATCCTCTCCTGTGTGATACTGCCTGCTGCTCCGTGTATCTAATCCTCTCCTGTGTGATACTGTTTGCTGCTCCGTGTATCTAATCCTCTCCTGTGTGATACTGTCTGCTGCTCCGTGTATCTAATCCTATGCTGTGTGATACTGTCTGCTGAGCCGTGTATCTAATCCTCTCCTGTGTGATACTGCCTGCTGCTCCGTGTATCTAATCCTCTCCTGTGTGATACTGTTTGCTGCTCCGTGTATCTAATCCTCTCCTGTGTGATACTGTTTGCTGCTCCGTGTATCTAATCCTCTCCTGTGTGATACTG
Source organism: Eleutherodactylus coqui (assembly GCA_035609135.1). Taxonomy (NCBI): domain Eukaryota; kingdom Metazoa; phylum Chordata; class Amphibia; order Anura; family Eleutherodactylidae; genus Eleutherodactylus; species Eleutherodactylus coqui. The sequence goes on from JAYJKI010000262.1 coordinate 91,161, forward strand.
TCTGCTGCTCCGTGTATCTAATCCTATCCTGTGTGATACTGTCTGCTGAGCCGTGTATCTAATCCTCTCCTGTGTGATACTGTCTGCTGCTCCGTGTATCTAATCCTATGCTGTGTGATACTGTCTGCTGAGCCGTGTATCTAATCCTCTCCTGTGTGATACTGCCTGCTGCTCCGTGTATCTAATCCTCTCCTGTGTGATACTGTTTGCTGCTCCGTGTATCTAATCCTATCCTGTGTGATACTGTCTGCTGCTCCGTGTATCTAATCCTATCCTGTGTGATACTGTCTGCTGAGCCGTGTATCTAATCCTCTCCTGTGTGATACTGTCTGCTGCTCCGTGTATCTAATCCTATCCTGTGTGATACTGTCTGCTGCTCCGTGTATCTAATCCTATCCTGTGTGATACTGTCTGCTGAGCTGTGTATCTAATCCTATCCTGTGTGATACTGTCTGCTGAGCCATGTATCTAATCCTATGCTGTGTGATACTGTCTGCTGAGCCGTGTATCTAATCCTATGCTGTGTGATACTGTCTGCTGAGCCGTGTATCTAACCCTATCCTGTGTGATACTGTCTGCTGAGCCGTGTATCTAATCCTATTCTGTGTGATACTGCCTGCTGAGCTGTATCTAATCCTATGCTGTGTGATACTGTCTGCTGAGCCGTGTATCTAACCCTATCCTGTGTGATACTGTCTGCTGAGCCGTGTATCTAATCCTCTCCTGTGTGATACTGTCTGCTGCTCCGTGTATGTAATCCTATCCTGTGTGATACTGTCTGCTGAGCCGTGTATCTAATCCTATCCTGTGCGATACTGTCTGCTGAGCCGTGTATCTAATCCTATCCTGTGTGATACTGCCTGCTGAGCCATGTATCTAATCCTATCCTGTGTGATACTGTCTGCTGAGCCGTGTATCTAATCCTATCCTGTGTGATACTGTCTGCTGCTCCGTGTATGTAATCCTATCCTGTGTGATACTGTCTGCTGAGCCATGTATCTAATCCTATCCTGTGTGATACTGTCTGCTGAGCCGTGTATCTAATCCTATCCTGTGTGATACTGTCTGCTGAGCTATGTATCTAATCCTATCCTGTGTGATACTGTCTGCTGAGCCATGTATCTAATCCTCTCCTGTGTGATACTGTCTGCTGCTCCGTGTATGTAATCCTATCCTGTGTGATACTGTCTGCTGAGCCATGTATCTAATCCTATCCTGTGTGATACTGTCTGCTGAGCCGTGTATCTAATCCTATCCTGTGTGATACTGTCTGCTGAGCCGTGTATCTAATCCTATCCTGTGCGATACTGTGTGCTGAGCCATGTATCTAATCCTCTCCTGTGTGATGCTGTCTGCTGAGCCGTGTATCTAATCCTATCCTGTGTGATACTGTCTGCTGAGCCTTGTATCTAATCCTCTCCTGTGTGATACTGCCTGCTGAGCCATGTATCTAATCCTATCCTGTGTGATACTGTCTGCTGAGCCGTGTATCTAATCCTATCCTGTGTGATACTGTCTGCTGCTCCGTGTATGTAATCCTATCCTGTGTGATACTGTCTGCTGAGCCGTGTATCTAATCCTATCCTGTGTGATACTGTCTGCTGAGCCATGTATCTAATCCTATCCTGTGTGATACTGTCTGCTGAGCTGTGTATCTAATCCCATCCTGTGTGATACTGTCTGCTGCTCCGTGTATCTAATCCCATCCTGTGTGATACTGTCTGCTGCTCCGTGTATCTAATCCTATGCTGTGTGATACTGTCTGCTGAGCCGTGTATCTAATCCTATCCTGTGTGATACTGCCTGCTGCTCCGTGTATCTAATCCTATGCTGTGTGATACTGTCCACTGAGCTCCTGTATCTAATCCTATCCTGTGTGATACTGTCTGCTGAGCTGTGTATCTAATCCTATCCTGTGTGATACTGTCTGCTGCTCCGTGTATCTAATCCTATGCTGTGTGATACTGTCCGCTGAGCTCCTGTATCTAATCCTATCCTGTGTGATACTGTCTGCAGAGCCATGTATCTAATCCTATCCTGTGTGATGCTGTCTGCTGAGCCGTGTATCTAATCCTATGCTGTGTGATACTGTCTGCTGAGCCATGTATCTAATCCTATCCTGTGTGATGCTGTCTGCTGAGCCGTGTATCTAATCCTATGCTGTGTGACACTGTCTGCTGAGCCGTGTATCTAATCCTATGCTGTGTGATACTGTCTGCTGAGCTGTGTATCTAATCCTATGCTGTGTGATACTGTCTGCTGAGCCGTGTATCTAATCCTATCCTGTGTGATACCGTCTGCAGAGCCGTGTATCTAATCCTATGCTGTGTGATACTGTTTGCTGAGCCGTGTATCTAATCCTATCCTGTGTGATACTGTCTGCAGAGCCGTGTATCTAATCCTATCCTGTGTGATACTGTCTGCAGAGCCGTGTATCTAATCCTATGCTGTGTGATACTGTCTGCTGAGCCCTGTATCTAATCCTATCCTGTGTGATACTGTCTGCTGAGCCGTGTATCTAATCCTCTCCTGTGTGATACTGTCTGCTGAGCCGTGTATCTAATCCTATGCTGTGTGATACTGTCTGCTGAGCTGTGTATCTAATCCTCTCCTGTGTGATACTGTCTGCTGCTCCGTGTATCTAATCCTCTCCTGTGTGATACTGCCTGCTGAGCTGTGTATCTAATCCTATCCTGTGTGATACCATCTGCTGAGCCAAGTATCTAATCCTATCCTGTGTGATACTGTCTGCTGAGCCATGTATCTAATCCTATCCTGTGTGATACTGTCTGCTGAGCCGTGTATCTAATCCTCTCCTGTGTGATACTGTCTGCTGAGCCGTGTATCTAATCCTCTCCTGTGTGATACTGTCTGCTGAGCCGTGTATCTAATCCTATCCTGTGTGATACTGTCTGCTGAGCTGTGTATCTAATCCTATCCTGTGTGATACTGTCTGCTGAGCCGTGTATCTAATCCTCTCCTGTGTGATACTGTCTGCTGCTCCGTGTATCTAATCCTCTCCTGTGTGATACTGCCTGCTGCTCCGTGTATCTAATCCTCTCCTGTGTGATACTGTCTGCTGCTCCGTGTATCTAATCCTATCCTGTGTGATACTGTCTGCTGCTCCGTGTATCTAATCCTATGCTGTGTGATACTGTCTGCTGAGCCGTGTATCTAATCCTCTCCTGTGTGATTCTGTCTGCTGCTCCGTGTATCTAATCCTATCCTGTGTGATACTGTCTGCTGAGCCGTGTATCTAATCCTCTCCTGTGTGATACTGTCTGCTGAGCCGTGTATCTAATCCTCTCCTGTGTGATACTGTCTGCTGAGCCGTGTATCTAATCCTCTCCTGTGTGATTCTGTCTGCTGCTCCGTGTATCTAATCCTATCCTGTGTGATACTGTCTGCTGAGCCGTGTATCTAATCCTCTCCTGTGTGATACTGTCTGCTGAGCCGTGTATCTAATCCTCTCCTGTGTGATACTGTCTGCTGAGCCGTGTATCTAATCCTATCCTGTGTGATACTGTCTGCTGAGCTGTGTATCTAATCCTATCCTGTGTGATACTGTCTGCTGAGCCGTGTATCTAATCCTCTCCTGTGTGATACTGTCTGCTGCTCCGTGTATCTAATCCTCTCCTGTGTGATACTGTCTGCTGCTCCGTGTATCTAATCCTATCCTGTGTGATACTGTCTGCTGAGCCGTGTATCTAATCCTCTCCTGTGTGATACTGTCTGCTGCTCCGTGTATCTAATCCTATCCTGTGTGATACTGTCTGCTGCTCCGTGTATCTAATCCTATCCTGTGTGATACTGTCTGCTGAGCTGTGTATCTAATCCTCTCCTGTGTGATACTGTCTGCTGCTCCGTGTATCTAATCCTCTCCTGTGTGATACTGCCTGCTGCTCCGTGTATCTAATCCTCTCCTGTGTGATACTGTTTGCTGCTCCGTGTATCTAATCCTCTCCTGTGTGATACTGTCTGCTGCTCCGTGTATCTAATCCTATGCTGTGTGATACTGTCTGCTGAGCCGTGTATCTAATCCTCTCCTGTGTGATACTGCCTGCTGCTCCGTGTATCTAATCCTCTCCTGTGTGATACTGTTTGCTGCTCCGTGTATCTAATCCTCTCCTGTGTGATACTGTTTGCTGCTCCGTGTATCTAATCCTCTCCTGTGTGATACTGTCTGCTGCTCCGTGTATCTAATCCTATCCTGTGTGATACTGTCTGCTGAGCCGTGTATCTAATCCTCTCCTGTGTGATACTGTCTGCTGCTCCGTGTATCTAATCCTATGCTGTGTGATACTGTCTGCTGAGCCGTGTATCTAATCCTCTCCTGTGTGATACTGCCTGCTGCTCCGTGTATCTAATCCTCTCCTGTGTGATACTGTTTGCTGCTCCGTGTATCTAATCCTATCCTGTGTGATACTGTCTGCTGCTCCGTGTATCTAATCCTATCCTGTGTGATACTGTCTGCTGAGCCGTGTATCTAATCCTCTCCTGTGTGATACTGTCTGCTGCTCCGTGTATCTAATCCTATCCTGTGTGATACTGTCTGCTGCTCCGTGTATCTAATCCTATCCTGTGTGATACTGTCTGCTGAGCTGTGTATCTAATCCTATCCTGTGTGATACTGTCTGCTGAGCCGTGTATCTAATCCTATGCTGTGTGATACTGTCTGCTGAGCCGTGTATCTAATCCTATGCTGTGTGATACTGTCTGCTGAGCCGTGTATCTAACCCTATCCTGTGTGATACTGTCTGCTGAGCCGTGTATCTAATCCTATTCTGTGTGATACTGCCTGCTGAGCTGTATCTAATCCTATGCTGTGTGATACTGTCTGCTGAGCCGTGTATCTAACCCTATCCTGTGTGATACTGTCTGCTGAGCCGTGTATCTAATCCTCTCCTGTGTGATACTGTCTGCTGCTCCGTGTATGTAATCCTATCCTGTGTGATACTGTCTGCTGAGCCGTGTATCTAATCCTATCCTGTGCGATACTGTCTGCTGAGCCGTGTATCTAATCCTATCCTGTGTGATACTGCCTGCTGAGCCATGTATCTAATCCTATCCTGTGTGATACTGTCTGCTGAGCCGTGTATCTAATCCTATCCTGTGTGATACTGTCTGCTGCTCCGTGTATGTAATCCTATCCTGTGTGATACTGTCTGCTGAGCCATGTATCTAATCCTATCCTGTGTGATACTGTCTGCTGAGCCGTGTATCTAATCCTATCCTGTGTGATACTGTCTGCTGCTCCGTGTATGTAATCCTATCCTGTGTGATACTGTCTGCTGAGCATGTATCTAATCCTATCCTGTGTGATACTGTCTGCTGAGCCGTGTATCTAATCCTATCCTGTGTGATACTGTCTGCTGAGCCGTGTATCTAATCCTATCCTGTGCGATACTGTGTGCTGAGCCATGTATCTAATCCTCTCCTGTGTGATGCTGTCTGCTGAGCCGTGTATCTAATCCTATCCTGTGTGATACTGTCTGCTGAGCCGTGTATCTAATCCTCTCCTGTGTGATACTGCCTGCTGAGCCATGTATCTAATCCTATCCTGTGTGATACTGTCTGCTGAGCCGTGTATCTAATCCTATCCTGTGTGATACTGTCTGCTGCTCCGTGTATGTAATCCTATCCTGTGTGATACTGTCTGCTGAGCCATGTATCTAATCCTATCCTGTGTGATACTGTCTGCTGAGCCGTGTATCTAATCCTGTCATGTCATAAGGGGGTTCTCTGGGGTCGTAGTTTTTTCAAGAACAGAATCCATGCCCTCCCTTCTGCATTTTGCCCCCCACCCGCTGCCAGCCCGCCCGGTCTCTGCCGTTTTGATAGACTGCCTGAGGGTAATCTCCCTGCGTTGAGGATGATGAGGGGAGTAGTCAGCACATGAAGAGGATGATGGGGGTCCTGATTATGGCGGACGGCAGAGTCCAGCACAGGGGTGGAGCCAGCAGCTCTGGGGCCCCTAACAATCATTTAGGGCCAGAGTACCCCTATAGTTATACCCCCGGTGGGGCGCAGAGTATGATGGGGGCCGCGATGTCACAGGAACTGTTCAGCTGTCATGGCAGCAGGTCTTTGGAAGGCCCCCGCGGACGGCCGTGTAGGTCTGCCCATTAAGATGGACCTGTGACTTGTCCTAATAGAATGTTGGAAGAACTACATATGCTGCAATACTAAAGTACTGCGGCGCAGGGTTCAAGCAAGTCAGCGAGGGGCGGAGAAACGGGGAGCACGACGTTTTATAGAGAAAGAACAGATATTAACAGTTTTGGGGTTTTTTCCCCACATTTTTTAAATCTAAATCCGTTTGGTGTTAAAGGGCGATAAAACGAGCGTTGGCGGCCCCGTTGGCGGCCCGCGGGGAGCGGCGCCAGGAGAAGACTCACCGGACCTCCGAGAAGATAATGAATAGAAACATGTTCTCTGAAATGTTACAAAGAGAACCGAGAGGAAGCGCAGGACTCGCCGCAGCGGGTACACTGTGCCCCCCCCCACACCAAGATGGCAGGAGTGCGTCCTTCTACTTCACTCCATTTAGGCATCTTGAGAAGTTTTTCAGCACATTGAATGGGGTCACCAAAAATACAATCTGTCCCGCCAGAAACAAGACCCCCCCCCCCAACCGCGACGGAAGAGGAAGGCAGAAACAAGAATGAGGGGGTGAAGGTGGTGATCGTGTGATCGGCGTCCTGCGCTGGCGGTTGGGGCTTCCAGCTGACGGTCCTAATGTCGTCTACAGCTCCAACCCTGGGTGGGGTTCACTTACTTTTCCCTATCATACAGTCACACTGCTGTTTGTGATTGGCGCCGCTCCCTGCGTGATGCAGAGTTTATGGCAGCAGAGACCATGCCCCCCCCGTCATCGGTGTCCCCCTCCCCCCACCCAGCGGGGATCTGACTGACACAAAGGACCGGAGCCGCCCGGGCGAATGTCCTGCGATGATCCTGTCCGATCCAAGGCCGCGAGGCGCCGGAGCGAGCAGAAGAGAAGCTACCAACATGCAGGGGGGCACAAACTTCTGCAGCTCAGTTAGATTTCCCCTTGGAGTCCATCAGATATCGCACCAATGATCTGTTTACTTTTTACAACTCACTAAAAAAAGGCGAGGCGGTGAAGTGGAAAGTGCGCCAGATTTATTAACCCCTTAAAGGGGCTGTCCGGGGTTAGAGAAATATGTCACAGCGCCACCCTTGTCTGTGGGGATGTGTGGGTTATTGCAGCTCAGCTCCAGTGAAGTACACTGCAATACCAGTCACAACCTATGGACCAGGGTGGCGCTCTGTCTGTAAGAGAGCAGCTATGTGTTTCTGGACAGGCCCTTTAAGAACGCGGCCCGGTTTGCACCTAAGGATGCGACAGTTTTTTGGGGGGGTTTTCATCTGCACTTTTCAAAAGCCATAACTTTATTTTTGCGTCCCCGTGGCGGTACGAGGCTGTAGGGTTTTTGCGTATCGGCCCCATTTTGGGGTGCATCTGATTCTTTTTTTTAATCACTGTTATTGATTTTTTTAGGAAGCAAAATGAACAAAAAAAGTCTATTTTTCCATAAAGTTCTGTTTTTCCACGTCGGATGAAGTAGTGGATGTGGTCCGGATTGTCGGGGGGCGAAGATACAAACGGACAAGTGTGATAAAGGATTCCGTGAGTTTTGACCTTTTTAGGGGACTTGATCCCGCGGTCTCATGATAGTTTAGATAATACAGTACAGGCCACTTAGTAGCCCCCCCACCGGCCCTCCAGCACCTAGTAGCCCCACCACGGCCTTCCACCACTTAGTAGCCCCCCCCCCCCCCCCACTGGCCCTCCAGCACTTAGTAGCCCCCCACGGGCCCTCCAGCACCTAGTAGCCCCCCCCCCCACTGGCCCTCCAGCACCTAGTAGCCCCCCCACGGCCTTCCACCACTTAGTAGCCCCCCCCCCCCACTGGCCCTCCAGCACTTAGTAGCCCCCCCACTGGCCCTCCAGCACTTAGTAGCCCCCCCACGGCCTTCCGCCACTTAGTAGCCCCCCCCACTGGCCCTCCAGCACTCAGTAGCCCCCCCACTGGCCGTCCAGCACTCAGTAGCCCCCCCACGGGCCCTCCAGCACTCAGTAGCCCCCCCCCACCGGCCCTCCAGCACTCAGTAGCCCCCTCGCCCCCCCACCGGCCCTCCGCCACTTTGTGGCACCCTCAGCATGATGCATACTCCACTTGCAAGGACCCAATGTAATCCGCAAATCCAATGCAGATTCCATACCCGGAATGAGCAGCTTTCAACACAGATTTTTAAATCTACCTCTAGGAACATCTGCGCAGTATGAACTACGGCTTGGCCCCCCCACTGAACACCCCACTCCTTGTGGATCCATGTAAAGGAGCAGAGCTGGGCCCCCGCTGTTAATCAGCCAGCCCCCACATGAAATGTATGCTTTCGTACTAATTCTAAGTAATCTTATGTTTGGACTAGCCATGGCTAAAGCAGTTTCCACAATGCTCCCTTTGGTTGACCTTGTGCAGATCGTGGATAGACCCCCCTTGGCGGTCAGGCCTGGGTACCAGCGCACTTCAGAGGTCTGCACAACTCGCATTAAAATGCAAAGTTCCCAAAGCTCCTTGCCTCTTCTGTCAGGAGCGCCGCGGTGTAACGTGCCGTAACCATCCAGTCAGCTGTGAATCAGCGCCCAAAACCCCTCATTAAACTTTAATAGAAGATTCCGGAAGCTGCGATCTGCTCCCTATGTGCTCGGAGATCTCTGCAGGTAACTCACAAGTCTGCTGTACACAAACACACTCAACCTCCACCATGAGGCGTCTTGTAATGAGGTCAAGCCCCCCCCCTCATCTCTTCATGGTCACACCCCCAAACTACTTATAAAACACCACCTTCATGCAACATGGTCCACCATGTTATCACTGTTATGCCCCAACTACTAATAAACACCTGTCCGCCACCTTTATACAGCATAGACCACGAACTATGAGTACAATCATACCTCTACCTACTGCCCTCCATCTTTAAACAAAAAGTACCACCAGGTCATCAATATTATACCCCCAACTAATGGTAAATGCCTGTCATCCACCTTCATACAACATGGACCACCATCTGATCAGGGTCACCTCTTCTCCACCTTCATACAAACATGGACCACCATCTGATCAGCGTCACCTCTTCTCCACCTTCATACAACATGGACCACCATCTGATCAGCGTCACCTCTTCTCCACCTTCATACAACATGGACCACCATCTGATCAGCGTCTCCTTCTCTCCACCTTCATACAACATGGACCACCATCTGATCAGGGTCACCTCTTCTCCACCTTCATATAAACATGAACCACCATCTGATCAGCGTCACCTCTTCTCCACCTTCATACAACATGGACCACCATCTGATCAGCGTCACCTCTTCTCCACCTTCATACAACATGGACCACCATCTGATCAGGGTCACCTCTTCTCCACCTTCATATAAACATGAACCACCATCTGATCAGCGTCACCTCTTCTCCACCTTCATACAACATGGACCACCATCTGATCAGCGTCACCTCTTCTCCACCTTCATACAACATGGACCACCATCTGATCAGCGTCACCTCTTCTCCACCTTCATACAACATGGACCACCATCTGATCAGCGTCACCTCTTCTCCACCTTCATACAACATGGACCACCATCTAATCAGCGTCACCTTTTCTCCACCTTCATACAACATGGACCACCATCTGATCAGCGTCACCTCTTCTCCACCTTCATACAACATGGACCACCATCTGATCAGCGTCACCTTTTCTCCACCTTCATACAACATGGATCACCATCTGATCAGCGTCACCTCTTCTCCACCTTCATACAAACATGGACCACCATCTGATCAGCGTCACCTCTTCTCCACCTTCATACAAACATGGACCACCATCTGATCAGCGTCACCTCTTCTCCACCTTCATACAACATGGACCACCATCTGATCAGCGTCACCTCTTCTCCTTCATACAAACATGGACCACCATCTGATCAGCGTCACCTCTTCTCCACCTTCATACAATACAAACCACTCACCGCCATTTTATCATTGTTGCACCTCCAACTAGATAAGGTGGAGGTGAATCAATTCAACATAACCCCCAACGCCATCTTGTTACTGCGTGTTACTTCCAACTACTGATAATTCAGCACTCCTTCACCTTCATTTAACATGGACTGCCCACCACCATCTTATCACTGCCACACCTCCAACTACTGATAAACCACATACCACCAACTTATTACTGTCATTGGAGGGTGGCATATATGTATATGTTACCTATGTGTAGGTATGAAGTAATATGACATATTATGGTGGAGGGTGGTCTTTCTTGTATGAAGGTGGGTGTCAGGTGGATCAGTAGTTGGAGGTATGACATAAGATGGTGGTGGATGCTCTCTGTGGTAGGGTGGAGGTAGACCACCATTAGCTGGAGGTGTGATAGGGTGGTCTTTGTTATATGTAGGTGAAGGTATGACATAAGATGGCGGTGGATGCTCTCTATGGTAGAGGCGAGGTCGGGCTTGTACCAGAGGTTGGAGGTATGACATAAGATGGTGGTGGATAGTGGAGGTAGATCACCATTAGTTGGAGGTGTGATGGTGGTGGGTGTTCTGTCCTTCACAAACCATAGTTAAAGGTTTGGTAGATGGGCCAAGTGAAACCTTTCAGTATTCATTACTAGTTCCTACTCCATGTTGATGACCTGCGACAGACCTCTTCTAGTTATGTCCCCTCATCTGACCGCTGCTCCTCATGGACCTTACATATAAGCCTCCTTCATGTACGCCACAAGCATTGGAGCTACAGGTTCTTCTTAGATGGGCAGAACAAACCTTCATAGGAATGTTAATGGTCATTTGCGATTGTTGCCCTGTTCAAGTGATCCCCCCCCCCCCCCCCAAAAAAAAAAAAATTAGTTTGGCAGAAGAACATCTCATGCAAACTGTGAATGTGCGTCCACTAACAGTGTGTACATTCACGATGATTGCTGCAGTTTGAAGAGCACGGATCTTCTGATCAGCATTTGTAATGGGCAGATAATCTGCTTGCCGGTGCCCTCTCGCCTCAGTCTCCCCTTATCTGACCCTGGCCACCAAGAGGATGTCCCTATACAACAGGCAATTCAGGAGATCCTTCCCCACATCTGCACCGAGCCTTGATGCTCTACTCACCTTATGGTTCTGGAGCCGGCAACGCCTCTTCGAGAAGTTTCTCTTGACTTGGGTAAATTCCTCGTCTGTGACACAGAGTCATTGATGGAACCAACACACCCCCTGTTCTTGGTCGCCTCTGGCATCTCACAGAGACCAATATGATCTGTAGTCCAAGGTCATACTTGGGATAACACATCTATACATGCCTCAAAGTATGATCAAATCAACCGATTACAGAGAACTCCTATGGACACGAGACAGACATCTGGGTCTTGCAGGATGATTAAAGGCTGTCACATCAGAATGGGAATATGCCTACGGAGTAGAGTGCCCGTCTGACAGGTTACCCCTGGATGGTCTCTGTGGAGTGTCGTAGCCAGAGGATGGAGTGATAAGATAAACTGCTTCCTCGGAGGATGTAGAGCACACCTTGAAGATGTCTCTATAGGGTAGAGTGAAGTTCTGGCAAAATAGAATCCCAGGGTGAAGCGAGCTCGTGGCAGACTCTCCTTTGGATGGCGTGTCTCTATATGATGGTGGGCATTTCATGCATTCTCTCTATAGGATGGAGCGAGTCTCTTCAGGGTAGAGCATCTCTCTGGCAGTCTCGCTATAGAATGGAGCACATCTGACAGGCTCTTCTTTGGAGATGACTATTGTCGAGGAGTTGGTTGGACCGGTTGCCCCTGTCATAGTGGGCGGAGCCCGGAGGACTAATAATCTATATTTATATACACCAGTTATTCCAGTCAGGCAGCAGGCTCCACCCTCGCACATACATATATCAGGAGATAATGTATCTGTGGGTGTCTGACATATTAACAATAACGATCTCTAGAGAAGACGAGTTGTGCAATTAATAACCAAATCCAAAACTCCGCTCTTTTAACAAGAAAAGGAAGAGGAGGAGCAGGAAAAAAAGGGGGGGGGGACAAGAATAGGAAGAGGAGCAGCAGCAAGAGGGGGAAAAGGAAGAGGAGGAGCAGCAGGGACAAGGGGGGGGAGAACAAGAAAAGGAAGAGGAGGAGCAGCAGGAACAAGGGGGGGGAGAACAAGAAAAGGAAGAGGAGGAGCAGCAGGAACAAGGGGGGGGGAGAACAAGAAAAGGAAGAGGAGGAGCAACAGGAACAAGGGGGGGGAGAACAAGAAAAGGAAGAGGAGGAGCAGCAGGAACAAGGGGGGGGAGAACAAGAAAAGGAAGAGGAGGAGCAGCAGGAACAAGGGGGGGGGAGAACAAGAAAAGGAAGAGGAGGAGCAGCAGGAACAAGGGGGGGGGGGGACCAGAAAAGGAAGAGGAGGAGCAGGAAAAAAAGGGGGGGGCAAGAATAGGAAGAGGAGCAGCAGCAAGAGGGGGAAAAGGAAGAGGAGCAGCAGGAACAAGGGGGGAACAAGAAAAGGAAGAGGAGGAGCAGCAGGAACAAGGGGGGGGGGGGAAATAAGAAAAGGAAGAGGAGGAGCAGCAGGAACAAGGGGGGAACAAGAAAGGAAGAGGAGGAGCAGCAGGAACAAGGGGGGGGGGACAAGAAAAGGAAGAGGAGGAGCAGCAGGAACAAGGGGGGGGGGGAACAAGAAAAGGAAGAGGAGGAGCAGCAGGAACAAGGGGGGGGGGAACAAGAAAAGGAAGAGGAGGAGCAGCAGGAACAAGGGGGGGGAACAAGAAAAGGAAGAGGAGGAGCAGCAGGAACAAGGGGGGGGACAAGAAAAGGAAGAGGAGGAGCAGCAGGAACAAGGGGGGGGGACAAGAAAAGGAAGAGGAGCAGCAGGAACAAGGGGGGGGGGAACAAGAAAAGGAAGAGGAGGAGCAGCAGGAACAAGGGGGGGGGACCAAGAAAAGGAAGAGGAGGAGCAGCAAGAACAAGGGGGGGGGGACAAGAAAAGGAAGAGGAGGAGCAGCAGGAACAAGGGGGGGGGGACAAGAAAAGGAAGAGGAGGAGCAGCAGGAACAAGGGGGGGGACAAGAAAAGGAAGAGGAGGAGCAGCAGGAACAAGGGGGGGAACAAGAAAAGGAAGAGGAGGAGCAGCAGGAACAAGGGGGGGGGGAACAAGAAAAGGAAGAGGAGAGCAGCAGGAACAAGGGGGGGGGGAACAAGAAAAGGAAGAGGAGCAGCAGGAACAAGGGGGGGGGGGAACAAGAAAAGGAACAAGGGGGGGGGGAACAAGAAAAGGAACAAGGGGGGGGGGAACAAGAAAAGAACAAGGGGGGGGGAACAAGAAAAGGAAGAGGAGGAGCAGCAGGAACAAGGGGGGGGAGAACAAGAAAAGGAAGAGGAGGAGCAGCAGGAACAAGGGGGGGGGGGACCAGAAAAGGAAGAGGAGCAGCAGGAACAAGGGGGGGGGGGGGACCAGAAAAGGAAGAGGAGGAGCAGCAGGAACAAGGGGGGGGGGAGAACAAGAAAAGGAAGAGGAGGAGCAGCAGGAACAAGGGGGGGGGGAGAACAAGAAAAGGAAGAGGAGGAGCAGCAGGAACAAGGGGGGGGAGAACAAGAAAAGGAAGAGGAGGAGCAGCAGGAACAAGGGGGGGGGAGAACAAGAAAAGGAAGAGGAGGAGCAGCAGGGACAAGGGGGGGGGGACCAGAAAAGGAAGAGGAGGAGCAGGAAAAAAAGGGGGGGGGCAAGAATAGGAAGAGGAGCAGCAGCAAGAGGGGGAAAAGGAAGAGGAGCAGCAGGAACAAGGGGGGAACAAGAAAAGGAAGAGGAGGAGCAGCAGGAACAAGGGGGGAACAAGAAAAGGAAGAGGAGGAGCAGCAGGAACAAGGGGGGGGGGAAATAAGAAAAGGAAGAGGAGGAGCAGCAGGAACAAGGGGGGGGGGACAAGAAAAGGAAGAGGAGGAGCAGCAGGAACAAGGGGGGGGGGACAAGAAAAGGAAGAGGAGGAGCAGCAGGAACAAGGGGGGGGACAAGAAAAGGAAGAGGAGGAGCAGCAGGAACAAGGGGGGGGAACAAGAAAAGGAAGAGGAGGAGCAGCAGGAACAAGGGGGGGGGGAACAAGAAAAGAGAGAGGAGCAGCAGGAACAAGGGGGGGGGGAACAAGAAAAGGAACAAGGGGGGGGGGGAACAAGAAAAGGAACAAGGGGGGGGGGAACAAGAAAAGGAACAAGGGGGGGGGGAACAAGAAAAGGAAGAGGAGGAGCAGCAGGAACAAGGGGGGGGGGGACCAGAAAAGGAAGAGGAGGAGCAGGAAAAAAAGGGGGGGGCAAGAATAGGAAGAGGAGCAGCAGCAAGAGGGGGAAAAGGAAGAGGAGCAGCAGGAACAAGGGGGGAACAAGAAAAGGAAGAGGAGGAGCAGCAGGAACAAGGGGGGAACAAGAAAAGGAAGAGGAGGAGCAGCAGGAACAAGGGGGGGGGAACAAGAAAAGGAAGAGGAGGAGCAGCAGGAACAAGGGGGGGGACAAGAAAAGGAAGAGGAGGAGCAGCAGGAACAAGGGGGGGGGACAAGAAAAGGAAGAGGAGGAGCAGCAGGAACAAGGGGGGGGACAAGAAAAGGAAGAGGAGGAGCAGCAGGAACAAGGGGGGGAACAAGAAAAGGAAGAGGAGGAGCAGCAGGAACAAGGGGGGGGGGAACAAGAAAAGGAAGAGGAGGAGCAGCAGGAACAAGGGGGGGGGGAACAAGAAAAGGAAGAGGAGCAGCAGGAACAAGGGGGGGGGGGAACAAGAAAAGGAACAAGGGGGGGGGAACAAGAAAAGGAACAAGGGGGGGGGGAACAAGAAAAGGAACAAGGGGGGGGGAACAAGAAAAGGAAGAGGAGGAGCAGCAGGAACAAGGGGGGGGAGAACAAGAAAAGGAAGAGGAGGAGCAGCAGGAACAAGGGGGGGGGGGGACCAGAAAAGGAAGAGGAGCAGCAGGAACAAGGGGGGGGGGGACCAGAAAAGGAAGAGGAGGAGCAGCAGGAACAAGGGGGGGGGAGAACAAGAAAAGGAAGAGGAGGAGCAGCAGGAACAAGGGGGGGGGAGAACAAGAAAAGGAAGAGGAGGAGCAGCAGGAACAAGGGGGGGGGAGAACAAGAAAAGGAAGAGGAGGAGCAGCAGGAACAAGGGGGGGGGAGAACAAGAAAAGGAAGAGGAGGAGCAGCAGGAACAAGGGGGGGGGACCAGAAAAGGAAGAGGAGGAGCAGGAAAAAAAGGGGGGGGCAAGGAATAGGAAGAGGAGCAGCAGCAAGAGGGGGAAAAGGAAGAGGAGCAGCAGGAACAAGGGGGGAACAAGAAAAGGAAGAGGAGGAGCAGCAGGAACAAGGGGGAACAAGAAAAGGAAGAGGAGGAGCAGCAGGAACAAGGGGGGGGGGGGAATAAGAAAAGGAAGAGGAGGAGCAGCAGGAACAAGGGGGGAACAAGAAAAGGAAGAGGAGGAGCAGCAGGAACAAGGGGGGGGGGGGGACAAGAAAAGGAAGAGGAGGAGCAGCAGGAACAAGGGGGGGGGAACAAGAAAAGGAAGAGGAGGAGCAGCAGGAACAAGGGGGGGGAACAAGAAAAGGAAGAGGAGGAGCAGCAGGAACAAGGGGGGGGACAAGAAAAGGAAGAGGAGCAGCAGGAACAAGGGGGGGGGAACAAGAAAAGGAAGAGGAGGAGCAGCAGAACAAGGGGGGGGGGACAAGAAAAGGAAGAGGAGGAGCAGCAGGAACAAGGGGGGGGGGGACAAGAAAAGGAAGAGGAGGAGCAGCAGGAACAAGGGGGGGGGGGACAAGAAAAGGAAGAGGAGGAGCAGCAGGAACAAGGGGGGGGGGACAAGAAAAGGAAGAGGAGGAGCAGCAGGAACAAGGGGGGGGAACAAGAAAAGGAAGAGGAGGAGCAGCAGGAACAAGGGGGGGGAACAAGAAAAGGAAGAGGAGGAGCAGCAGGAACAAGGGGGGGGGGAACAAGAAAAGGAAGAGGAGCAGCAGGAACAAGGGGGGGGGGAACAAGAAAAGGAACAAGGGGGGGGGGAACAAGAAAAGGAACAAGGGGGGGGGGAACAAGAAAAGGAACAAGGGGGGGGGGAACAAGAAAGGAACAAGGGGGGGGAACAAGAAAAGGAAGAGGAGGAGCAGCAGGAACAAGGGGGGGGACAAGAAAAGGAAGAGGAGGAGCAGCAGGATCAAGGGGGGGGGGGAACGAGAAAAGGAAGAGGAGGAGCAGCAGGAACAAGGGGGGGGGGAAACGAGAAAAGGAAGAGGAGGAGCAGCAGGAACAAGGGGGGGGGGACAAGAAAAGGAAGAGGAGGAGCAGCAGGAACAAGGGGGGGGGAACAAGAAAAGGAAGAGGAGGAGCAGCAGGAACAAGGGGGGGGAACAAGAAAAGGAAGAGGAGGAGCAGCAGGAACAAGGGGGGGGGGAACAAGAAAAGGAAGAGGAGGAGCAGCAGGAACAAGGGGGGGGGAACAAGAAAAGGAAGAGGAGGAGCAGCAGGAACAAGGGGGGGGGACAAGAAAAGGAAGAGGAGGAGCAGCAGGATCAAGGGGGGGGAACGAGAAAAGGAAGAGGAGGAGCAGCAGGAACAAGGGGGGGGGGAAACGAGAAAAGGAAGAGGAGGCGCAGCAGGAACAAGGGGGGGGGGGACGAGAAAAGGAAGAGGAGGAGCAGCAGGAACAAGGGGGGGGGGACGAGAAAAGGAAGAGGAGGAGCAGGAACAGGGGGGGGGGCGAGAAAAGGAAGAGGAGCAGCAGGAACAAGGGGAGGGAACGAGAAAAGGAAGAGGAGAAGCAGGGGGAACAAGAAAAGGAAGAGGAGCAGGAAGAGGGGGAAACAAGAAATGGAAGAGGAGCAGGAAGAGGGGGAAACAAGAAATGGAAGAGGAGCAGGAAGAGGGGGAAAACAAGAAATGGAAGAGGAGCAGGAAGAGGGGGAAACAAGAAATGGAAGAGGAGCAGGAAGAGGGGGAAAACAAGAAATGGAAGAGGAGCAGGAAGAGGGGGAAACAAGAAATGGAAGAGGAGCAGGAAGAGGGGGAAAACAAGAAATGGAAGAGGAGCAGCAGGAAGAGGGGAAAACAAGAAATGGAAGAGGAGCAGCAGGAAGAGGGGAAAACAAGAAATGGAAGAGGAGCAGCAGGAAGAGGGGAAAACAAGAAATGGAAGAGGAGCAGCAGGAAGAGGGGAAAAACAAGAAATGGAAGAGGAGCAGCAGGAAGAGGGGAAAACAAGAAATGGAAGAGGAGCAGCAGGAAGGAGGGAAAACAAGAAATGGAAGAGGAGCAGCAGGAAGAGGGGAAACAAGAAATGGAAGAGGAGCAGGAAGATTGGGAAACAAGAAATGGAAGAGGAGCAGGAAGAGGGGGAAACAAGAATGGAAGAGGAGCAGGAAGAGGGGGAAAACAAGAAATGGAAGAGGAGCAGGAAAAGGGGGGAAACAAGAAATGGAAGAGGAGCAGCAGGAAGAGGGGTAAGGATGATGAGGAGCAGCAGGAAGAAGGGGTGAACGAGAAAAGGAAGAGGAGCAGCAGGAAGAAGAGGGGAACAAGAAAAGGAAGAGGAGGAGCAGCAGAAGAAGAGGGGAACAAGAAAAGGAAGAGGAGCAGCAGCAGTAAGAAGGGGGGGACAAGAAAAGGAAGAGGAGGAGCAGCAGGAAGAAGAGGGGAACAAGAAAAGGAAGAAGAGGAGCAGCAGGAAGAAGAGGGGAACAAGAAAAGGAAGAAGAGGAGCAGGAAGAAGGGGGAACAAGAAGAGGAAGAGCAGCAGGAAGAAGGGGGAACAAGAAGAGGAAGAGCAGCAGGAAGGGGGGGGAAACAAGAAGAGGAAGAGCAGCAGGAAGGGGGGGAAACAAGAAAAGAAAGAGGAGCAGCAGCAGGAAGAGGGGGAAAAGGAAGAGAAGGAGGAGCATGAAGATGGGGAAACAAGAAAAAGATGACAAGGAGCAGCAGGGAGAAGTGGGAATGAGAAAAGGAAGACGAGGAGCAGCAGGAAGAGGAATGAGAAAAGGAAGACGAGGAGCAGCAGGAAGAGGGGGGAAAAGGAAAAGGAGGAGCAGCAGGAAGAGGGTGGAAAAGGAAGAGGAGGAGCAGCAGGAAGAGGGTGGAAAAGGAAGAGCAGCAGGAAGAGGGAGGAAAAGGAAGAGGAGGAGCAGCAGGAAGAGGGAGGAAAAGGAAGAGGAGGAGCAGCAGGAAGAGGGAGGAAAAGGAAGAGGAGGAGCAGTAGGAAGAGGGAGGAAAAGGAAGAGGGAGGAAAAGGAAGAGGAGGAGCAGTAGGAAGAGGGAGGAAAAGGAAGAGGAGCAGCATCAGGAAGAGGGTGGAAAAGGAAGAGGAGCAGCAGGAAGAGGGGGGAAAGGAAAGGAAGATAAGCAGAAGCAGGAAGAGAGGGAAACGAGAAAAGGATTAGGAGGAGCAGCAGGAAGAGGATGGAAAGGAAAAGGAAGAGGAGGAGCAGCAGGAAGAGCGGAAAACAAGAAAAGGAAGACTAAGAGCAGCAGGAAGAGTGGGAAAAAAAAGGAAGAGGAGGAGCAGCAGGAAGAGGGGGAAAAGGAAGACGAGGAGCAGCAGGAAGAGGGGGAAAAGGAAGAGGAGGAGCAGCAGGAAGAGGGGGAAAAGGAAGAGGAGGAGCAGCAGGAAGAGGGGGAAAAGGAAGACGAGGAGCAGCAGGAAGAGGGGGAAAAGGAAGACGAGGAGCAGCAGGAAGAGGGGGAAAAGGAAGACGAGGAGCAGCAGGAAGAGGGGAAAAGGAAGACGAGGAGCAGCAGGAAGAGGGGGAAAAGGAAGACGAGGAGCAGCAGGAAGAAGGGGGAATGAGAAAAGGATGATGAGGAGCAGCAGGAAGAAGGTGGAACAAGAAAGAGAAGAGGAGGAGCAGCAGGAAGAAGGGGGAACGAGAAAAGGAAGAGGAGCAGCAGAAAGGGGAAACGGAAAAGCAAGAGGAGGAAAAGTGAAGCAGCAGCAACAATAGAAGCATCTCACCTGACGAGCGGAGGAGCAGCAGGACCCTTCGGAGTGGTCAGGCACCATGGGCACACGGACCAAGATACCGAGACTGGCTCAAGCCGAGCCTGCATAGTATGGGCTCCCACGGCACATTTACAGCGAGGGCAGCCACCTACCAGGCAGGACTTTTAGGTACCTTAAGGCCATTTTTCTGCATTGCACCACATGGCTCCACTGACGAGTCAGGGCTAGTATTACTGATAACAGGAGGCTTCTTCATAACCCCCCACCCTCTCCTTGTCGAGTAACCGGGCCGGCAGGGACACAGATTAATGAGCCACAGACAAGACAGAGTCATCATGAGTTTTATTTGGATTTACAGAAATGTTCCGGTTAGCGAACGCCTTAGCGAGATGATCTCTCAGGACCCCAGAAGGAGCTCCATGACCAGCAGCAGTCGCCACGGAACAACCTCTTCTTATAAATAGTCATCGTACTACGGGGCAGGTAACAAGCACATGGCCCAATGTTAATTACACAGGGGTGGAATCTGGTTAGCGGTGGACCCTAAGAGTACACGCTGCGCCGTGTAATAATACCGCAGTACTCGCGCACGCACACAACGCTCAGTCATACACATTGAAATGTAGTGGGGTCAGCCACGGCCATCCTCTCACTGCATTCATCCGTGGGACGTCCACACGCTGCACATACAACCCGCAGCCACAGTACAAAGGAGCGGGACATCGTGACATCAATCGCTCCTCCCGCTATGGACTGCTTCAGCATTCACACTAATGCCCTCGCCTATAGCCAGCCCCGCGAAATATGTGAGGCGGCCGCCTGCTTCATGTCACGAGTCACTACTACACATAGGAGAGGTAAGTAGCGCTAGAAGGGAGCGCCGTGCTGCAGTCTCACCTACGCCGTCCGCCAGATTACGTGTTTTAAGCAGGTATAAAAAAAAAGTCCAAAGGGGCGTGGCTCATAGGAGTCTAAGTCCGACTGCACACGGGAGCCCCCAGCGGCGGTATCCAACCCTGTGCCCGGCCGGCATCCACGCGTACCTGACACCTTCTTCCTGTACTGCGGATGGTCCGCTCGACGGGCCGTCAGTCATGCGCAGTACAGTTTGTTTACCTGCCTTACCCACCGAGTCGCTAGGCGATGACACAGGGACCTCTGACCTGTCCGCAGTGCCATAGCAGAAGGGCCGCGGGTCGGACGGCTTCCATTGAATTCAACGGAATCGGCACTGAAATTTAGCATGCTGCAACGTTTCCTCCGCAAGCAGAAAAATCGCAGTTGCTTTCCGCTCGTGTGAAAGTGTTTTACCAGCGCACGCCACGGGCGGTATTTGCTGCAGAATACGGAGGCGGGCGCCCGCTCCGGGTTCCGCAATTCAAATCCGGTCGTGTGCAGACGGCCTTAAAATGAAACGAACTGCGCCGCAACGTTGGTGGAAAATACTGCGTTTAAATCCGAAAACCAAGAGGTATAAGGAAGGGAAAAGCGTCCAACGGGTCGAGCAAGATGCATCACACCTAGCAGGCGGCGGGCAGGCCGGCGCAGCCCAAGACATCTAGAACTTAGATGGTGAGGATACAACTGCCGCAATGTTATCACTGCTACAAGGGCTGGGGCACAGAGGGCATGCTACCATCTGTGAAGGGTGGCACAGACGAGGGGGAAGGGAGAGGAGTGCAGAGGGGGAAGGGAGAGGAGTGCAGAGGGGGAAGGGAGAGGAGTGCAGAGGGGGAAGGGAGAGGAGTGCAGAGGGGGAAGGGAGAGGAGTGCAGAGGGGGAAGGGAGAGGAGTGCAGAGGGGGAAGGGAGAGGAGTGCAGAGGGGGAAGGGAGAGGAGTGCAGAGGGGGAAAGGAGAGGAGTGCAGAGGGGGAAAGGAGAGGCGCAGCAGAGGGGGAAAGGAGAGGCGCAGCAGAGGGGGAAGAGAGGCGCAGCAGAGGGGAAGAGAGGCGCAGCAGAGGGGGAAGAGAGGCGCAGCAGAGGGGGAAGAGAGGCGCAGCAGAGGGGGAAGAGAGGCGCAGCAGAGGGGGAAGAGAGGCGCAGCAGAGGGGGAAGAGAGGCGCAGCAGAGGGGGAAGAGAGGCGCAGCAGAGGGGGAAGAGAGGCGCAGCAGAGAGGAGTGTAAAGTTGAAGAAATGTGCAGTAGAGCGGAGTGCAGTGCCGAGGGGCATGGGGAGATGGGAGGAGTGTAGAGCCCAGGAAGACATGGGTGGAGAGGGGTGGAGTGTAGAACCCAAGAGGACGGGAAGAGACGTGCAGTAGAGGGGAAGAGACGTGCAGTAGAGGGGAATGCAGAAGGGGAAGAGACATGCAGTAGAGGGGAAGAGACGCGCAGTAGCGGGGAGTGCAGAAGGGGAAGAGACGCGCAGTAGAGGGGAGTGCAGAAGGGGAAGAGACGCGCAGTAGAGGGGAGTGCAGAAGGGGAAGAGACGCGCAGTAGAGGGGAGTGCAGAAGGGGAAGAGACGCGCAGTAGCGGGGAGTGCAGAAGGGGAAGAGACGCGCAGTAGAGGGGAGTGCAGAAGGGGAAGAAACGTGCAGTAGAGGGGAATGCAGAAGGGGAAGAGACATGCAGTAGAGGGGAAGAGACGCGCAGTAGCGGGGAGTGCAGAAGGGGAAGAGACGCGCAGTAGAGGGGAGTGCAGAAGGGGAAGAGACGCGCAGTAGAGGGAGTGCAGAAGGGGAAGAGACGCGCAGTAGAGGGGAGTGCAGAAGGGGAAGAGACGCGCAGTAGCGGGGAGTGCAGAAGGGGAAGAGACGCGCAGTAGAGGGGAGTGCAGAAGGGGAAGAGACGCGCAGTAGAGGGGAGTGCAGAAGGGGAAGAGACGCGCAGTAGAGGGGAAGAGACGCGCAGTAGCGGGGAGTGCAGAAGGGGAAGAAACGTGCAGTAGAGGGGAATGCAGAAGGGGAAGAGACGCGCAGTAGAGGAGAGTGCAGAAGGGGAAGAGACGCGCAGTAGCGGGGAGTGCAGAAGGGGAAGAGACGCGCAGTAGCGGGGAGTGCAGAAGGGGAAGAGACGCGCAGTAGCGGGGAGTGCAGAAGGAGAAGAGACGCGCAGTAGCGGGGAGTGCAGAAGGAGAAGAGACGCGCAGTAGCGGGGAGTGCAGAAGGGGAAGAGACGCGCAGTAGCGGGGAGTGCAGAAGGGGAAGAGACGCGCAGTAGCGGGGAGTGCAGAAGGGGAAGAGACGCGCAGTAGCGGGGAGTGCAGAAGGGGAAGAGACGCGCAGTAGCGGGGAGTGCAGAAGGGGAAGAGACGCGCAGTAGCGGGGAATGCAGAAGGGGAAGAGACGCGCAGTAGCGGGGAGTGCAGAAGGGGAAGAGACGCGCAGTAGCGGGGAGTGCAGAAGGGGAAGAGACGCGCAGTAGAGGGGAATGCAGAAGGGGAAGAGACGCGCAGTAGCGGGGAGTGCAGAAGGGGAAGAGACGCGCAGTAGCGGGGAGTGCAGAAGGGGAAGAGACGCGCAGTAGCGGGGAGTGCAGAAGGGGAAGAGACGCGCAGTAGCGGGGAGTGCAGAAGGGGAAGAGACGCGCAGTAGCGGGGAGTGCAGAAGGGGAAGAGACGCGCAGTAGCGGGGAGTGCAGAGGGGGAAGAGACGCGCAGTAGCGTGGAGTGCAGAGGGGGAAGAGACGCGCAGTAGAGGGGAGTGCAGAAGGGGAAGAGACGCGCAGTAGAGGAGAGTGCAGAAGGGGAAGAGACGCGCAGTAGAGGAGAGTGCAGAAAGGGAAGAGACCAGGAGGATGGGGGAAAGGACGGGGGAGGGGGGGGGGGGTTAAGGAAGATGGCTCAACCAGATCCATAATAAACACGGTCTGCAGCATAACGAGGCAAAAAGATTGCTTGATATCTGCAGATGGAGCGGGATGAGGCTGCTGTCTGCCTCAGGTTAAGAGCATGAGCTGCTCCGTGACGCGTACATATGGAAATGCTGATATCAGGATAGCAGCACGGCACGGGCCCGGCTATGGTCACCCGGTGACCGCCGAGTGCGGGAAGGACCTTCAACACCCTCATCTAGACACATGAAATGAGAATTTCCCACTTGCAGCGGCACACGGTAATACACACAAACCTTCATGCACACAACACTTACATGTACAGTACACACGCCATCACAAACATGTACAGAGGAGCGGCGCGGTCACTGCTCCTCCAGCCAGGAGGGCTTCTCGTTGGCGGCGCTGCTCAGCTTGATGTTGAATTGCTGCAGTGAAGCTTCCAGCTGCTGCTGATTCCCGGCAAAATAGGAGGAGATGGCGTTATGGAAGAGGAGAAGCTGCTTGTGCATGACCTTCACCTGGCGGGCAGAGAAGAGCCGTTAGATGGACGACACCGACCCCCAGGGTGGCCAGAGGCAAGACACAAGATACAGAATGACAACAGAAGAACCGCACTGACCGAGAAAATCAGCGTCCGCAGAGCGACCCCGGGGGGGGGGGTGGGGACGACGGCAGCGCGACCCCGTGGGGGGAAGACGACGGCAGCGCGACCCCGTGGGGGGAAGACGACGGCAGCGCGACCCCGTGGGGGGAAGACGACGGCAGCGCGACCCCGTGGGGGGAAGACGACGGCAGCGCGACCCCGTGGGGGGAAGACGACGGCAGCGCGACCCCGTGGGGGGAAGACGACGGCAGCGCGACCCCGTGGGGGGAAGACGACGGCAGCGCGACCCCGTGGGGGGAAGACGACGGCAGCGCGACCCCGTGGGGGGAAGACGACGGCAGCGCGACCCCGTGGGGGGAAGACGACGGCAGCGCGACCCCGTGGGGGGAAGACGACGGCAGCGCGACCCCGTGGGGGGGAAGACGACGGCAGCGCGACCCCGGGGGGGAAGACGACGGCAGCGCGACCCCGGGGGGGGGAAGACGACGGCAGCGCGACCCCGGGGGGGGGAAGACGACGGCAGCGCGACCCCGGGGGGGGGGGGGAAGACGACGGCAGCGCGACCCCGGGGGGGGGGGGGGAAGACGACGGCAGCGCGCGACCCCGGGGGGGGGGAAGACGACGGCAGCGCGACCCCGGGGGGAAGACGACGGCAGCGCGGCCCGGGGGGGGGGGGGGGGGGGGGGGGACGACGACGGCAGAGCGACCGCGGGGGGACGACGGCAGAGCGACCGCGGGGGGGACGACGCGGAGCGACCGCGGGGGGGACGACGCGGAGCGACCGCGGGGGGACGACGGCAGAGCGACCGCGGGGGGACGACGGCAGAGCGACCGCGGGGGGACGACGGCAGAGCGACCGCGGGGGACATGGGCAGAGCGACCGCGGGGGACATGGGCAGAGCGACCGCGGGGGACATGGGCAGAGCGACCGCGGGGGACATGGGCAGAGCGACCGCGGGGGACATGGGCAGAGCGACCCCGGCAGCGTCGGCAGAGCGACCCCGGGGGGACAACGGCAGCGTCGGCAGAGCGACCCCGGGGGGACAAGGGCAGAGCGACCCCGGGGGGACAAGGGCAGAGCGACCCCGGGGGGACAAGGGCAGCGTCTGCAGAGCGCCCCCCCCCCCCCGCAGCGTCCGCAGAGCGCCCCCCCCCCCCCCGCCCCCGCAGCGTCCGCAGAGCGCCCCCCCCCCCCCCCCCCCCGCAGCGTCCGCAGAGCGCCCCGGAGAATCTCAGCTGAGTTAGTAATGCATGAATATTCATTAGCGGCCACACCCTCTCCACATGCATGCTAATAGCGATGTGTCATAGGATGGACGCACCCAAGAACTCCCCTTCCACTCCTTAGCTTGCCTGTTTTCCTCAGTGGGGGTCAGTATCCGAGGCCCATGGCCTACGGTGAAATGCATCCATGTACCTTGTTTTCCTGCAAGAAGCGCAGTTTGATGGTCACATCCCCTCGTAATTTCTCGTACTTGGTGCGATGCGCCTGGAAGTTCTGCTGGGCGATCTCAATGCGGCACAGAGTGGCGGCATCGCGTGGTCCTAGACTCAGCTCCTCCAAGTCAGCGCGGTAGGCATCGTACTCCAACCTGCAAGTCAACATGTCCAATCATCACGAACCGAAACGAAAACCGAAAAGAAGGCAGAAAGCGCCGGCGGACGGACACCGTGGGGTAACCCACAGGAGAAACCGGCAGGACTGGGCGACCGACGGCTCCCCGTAGCCAGGTGACAGCAATGCACTAGTCGGAGGAGCAGTAATGGTCGGGTCACTTGGAAGCAGCCAGTAACAATTACTTGTGGGACAAAGTGAGAAGATGGACAGAAGACTAGTAGATAACCAGGCATGTGGTGCGGGGCGGGCGGGCCAACGGTGCATGCAGCCTGTGAGGACATGGCGAGGATGCCACCGTGACACGCGGCCGGAAGCAAGCATGAGAAAGTCTGGCTAGTGCGATCCGAAGGCCGGAGCGGCTGATAGGCATTACCAGTGATGCCATATTCCATCCGCCAGCCACACAGTGCCATCAATCATTCCTGTCCGCTGGATCACCGCACCGGACCCTCCGCTCACGGACAGCTGACGGGTCGCTCAGGACCTCCACTCTCTTGTGGGTTACCTTATGGAGGATCTTCCTCCGGCCCTTTCTTCATTATCCCAACCCGGCTGCCCCAGAGCATTGGTGTGGACAGATGGCCGTGACTGATGCCCTCCATCCTGGATGGCCGTACCGGATGGAGACTCTTCCCCACCCATATAGGGCCAACCAGGCTGTAGGGTGTCGTGGCCCGGCCTGTACATGAGTGTTCTCTAGCTGGGGGCTCAGGAGCACCTAGGGACTAGATCCTGACACTCATTGTGCCTGGCATGTACATGTGTTCTCTAGCCAGCGGCCCCATACTCATGTACAGGCCGGGCACAGGGGGTGGCAGGATCTGACCTCTAGGGGGCCGCTGGCTAGAGAACACTCATGTACAGGCCGGGCACAGGGGGTGGCAGGATCTGACCTCTAGGGGGCCGCTGGCTAGAGAATACTCATGTACAGGCCGGGCACAGGGGGTGGCAGGATCTGACCTCTAGGGGGCCGCTGGCTAGAGAACACTCATGTAGAGGACGGGCACAGGGGGTAACAGGATCTGACCTCTAGGGGGCCGCTGGCTAGAGAACAGAGGTCATATCCTAGGCAACCTGTCCATGGAAACTTCCAGCAAGGTAAGAGAACATCTACGGCAATTCTTGGAGAGGAGCATTACCTCGTTAGGACATCAAGCCATTAATTACTATGCTGAACAGACAGTGTATAATGCGGACATCGCGCCACTGATTACCTCGCTGTCTCGTACTGTTTCACAGTCATTAAGGTGTCCTCCATAGTTTTGTTTATCAGTGTGTTGATACTGGACACAAAGAAGTTCACCGCCCCAAGAAGGGTCTCCCCGTTCTTACACAGCAGCTTCTGGGTCTCCGCATTGTATCCGAACTCCTCCTAATGTGCAGCAAGAGTGAAAGAGGGGCCATCATTACTGGCTGAAGACAGAGGAAAGTCCTAATACTATTATCCCAGGGGGCGGAGGGGCCCTGTACAGGCCACGGCGGCGGTGGAGGGGCCCTGTACAGGCCACGGCGGCGGTGGAGGCCATAGAAGGAAGCTGTACAGTATATGGTGGTGACGATAAGGGGGAAGGTGTACAGGATATGATGGTGCTGGTGGTGGTAGAGGGACAGTGTACTGGTTATGGTGGCAGTAGAGGGAAGGTGGCCAGGGCATGGTGGTGGTTGTAGAGGGAAGATGGCCAGGGCATGGTGGTGGTTGTAGAGGGAAGATGGCCAGGGCATGGTGGTGGTTGTAGAGGGAAGGTGGCCAGGGCATGGTGGTGGTTGTAGAGGGAAGGTGGCCAGGGCATGGTGGTGGTTGTAGAGAGAAGGTGGCCAGAGCATGGTGGTGGGTGTAGAGGGAAGATGGACAGAGTATGGTGGTGGTTGTAGAGGGAAGATGGACAGAGTATGGTGGTGGTTGTAGAGGGAAGGTGGCCAGAGTATGGTGGTGGCAGTAGAGGGAAGGTGGCCAGGGCATGGTGGTGGTTGTAGAGGGAAGGTGGCCATGGTATGGTGGTGGTGGTTGTAGAGGGAAGGTGGCCAGGGTATGGTGGTGGTTGTAGAGGGAAGGTGGCCAGGGTATGGTGGTGGTGGTTGTAGAGGGAAGGTGGCCAGGGTATGGTGGTGGTGGTTGTAGAGGGAAGGTGGCCAGGGTATGGTGGTGGTGGCAGTAGAGGGAAGGTGGCCAGGGCATGGTGGTGGTTGTAGAGGGAAGATGGCCAGGGCATGGTGTGGTTGTAGAGGGAAGATGGCCAGGGCATGGTGGTGGTTGTAGAGGGAAGGTGGACAGAGTATGGTGGTGGTTGTAGAGGGAAGGTGGCCAGGGTATGGTGGTGGTGGTTGTAGATGGAAGGTGGCCAGGGCATGGTGGTGGTGGTTGTAGAGGGAAGGTGGCCAGGGCATGGTGGTGGTGATTGTAGAGGGAAGGTGGCCAGGGCATGGTGGTGGTGGTTGTAGAGGGAAGGTGACCAGGGTATGGTGGTGGTTGTAGAGGGAAGGTGGCCAGGGTATGGTGGTGGTGGTTGTAGAGGGAAGGTGGCCAGGGTATGGTGGTGGTTGTAGAGGGAAGGTGGCCAGGGTATGGTGGTGGTTGTAGAGGGAAGGTGGCCAGGGTATGGTGGTGGTTGTAGAGGGAAGGTGGCCAGGGCATGGTGGTGGTGGTTGTAGAGGGAAGGTGGCCAGGGCATGGTGGTGGTTGTAGAGGGAAGGTGGCCAGGGTATGGTGGTGGTGGTTGTAGAGGGAAGGTGGCCAGGGTATGGTGGTGGTTGTAGAGGGAAGGTGGCCAGGGTATGGTGGTGGTTGTAGAGGGAAGGTGGCCAGGGTATGGTGGTGGTTGTAGAGGGAAGATGGCCAGGGTATGGTGGTGGTTGTGGAGGGAAGGTGGCCAGGGTATGGTGGTGGTTGTGGAGGGAAGGTGGCCAGGGTATGGTGGTGGTTGTGGAGGGAAGGTGGCCAGGGTATGGTGGTGGTTGTGGAGGGAAGGTGGCCAGGGTATGGTGGTGGTTGTGGAGGGAAGGTGGCCAGGGTATGGTGGTGGTTGTGGAGGGGAGGTGGCCAGGGTATGGTGGTGATTGTGGAGGGAAGGTGGCCAGGGTATGGTGGTGATTGTGGAGGGAAGGTGGCCAGGGTATGGTGGTGATTGTGGAGGGAAGGTGGCCAGGGTATGGTGGTGATTGTGGAAGGAAGGTGGCCAGGGTATGGTGGTGATTGTGGAAGGAAGGTGGCCAGGGTATGATGGTGATTGTGGAAGGAAGGTGGCCAGGGTATGGTGGTGATTGTGGAAGGAAGGTGGCCAGGGTATGTTGGTGATTGTGGAGGGAAGGTGGCCAGGGTATGGTGGTGGTTGTAGAGGGAAGGTGGACAGGGTATGGTGGTGATTGTGGAAGGAAGGTGGCCAGGGTATGGTGGTGATTGTGGAAGGAAGGTGGCCAGGGTATGGTGGTGATTGTGGAAGGAAGGTGGCCAGGGTATGGTGGTGATTGTGGAAGGAAGGTGGCCAGGGTATGGTGGTGGTTGTAGAGGGAAGGTGGACAGGGTATGGTGATGGTGGAGGGGATTTTCATGATGTTCTTAAGAAGCTGCTCCCAGGATATGGTGCTTAGGGGATACGATTGATGCTTTGGAGAGTAAGTTAGTTTCCTGGGGTCGCAAACCTGTAATTCTGGTGATTTCTGGCTAAGGTCAGAGAAGGCATCCCCGAGGGCCCTCTGTGTCTGCACCAGGCTGTAGAAGTGGGCCGTCAGAGCTCTGGCCAGCTGCAGGACCCCTTCATACTTCCGCTTAGTGTCTCTGAGTAGCTCAATTTGAGTCTCCAGCTCCAAGTCCACCGTACGAGACCCCCGGCCAAAGCGCTCTGAGATTAACTGCTTTGTGCACTGCAGGAAAGAGCAGGAAGTTAGTGACAGATATAATGGGATACCGGGAGAGGTGGCACAGCGGGTGAGGGCAGCAAGTCAGACAGGGCTGCACAGAGTACAACAGTAGGAAAAGCAGGCGGAGGCGGGAAGGCGGCAGAGCAGCGGGGAAGGCGGCAGAGCAGCGGGGAAGGCGGCAGAGCAGCGGGGAAGGCGGCAGAGCAGCGGGGAAGGAGGCAGAGCAGCGGGGAAGGAGGCAGAGCAGCGGGGAAGGAGGCAGAGCAGCGGGGAAGGCGTGATTTACAGTATTTGAAATGTCTCTTACTTTATATGTGTTGATCCCCCATTTTTTCACCATGTCAAACTTTTCCACAGCTAAACCCCGGGACAGCTCCTCCGATGTGAGCGAGGGGTGCGAGGTTGGCTGAGACATGGATCCTTGAAAAGAAGACATTGCAATCTCACTCTCTAATGAAGAACACGGCATGATCACAATCACTGCTTGCAATATCGTTTAAAAAGACCCCTAGATCCCACAAGGGGTCGGTCAGCTAGGGTTTATAGATGTGGTGATGGAGTACAAGCCGCAGGTCCTGAATAATCTCCTCTTGTGATGTGTGACTCCTGGCATCCTACTCACAACATTTCTCCAGGCTTTGGCTACTGAAAGTCAGATCATAGGCGGTCGCCAGCTGCATAGTCCACCAATGCTGCACCTCCCCAACCAGCGAGCCGGGTGCCTACGTTCCACACATGTGGTACTGTATTCTGGGTCATCAAACTACCATGTAAAGCAGCGGATGCGAGGGTCACATGATAAAATGCGCAACTAATAAGGGAGAGGGCACGAATAGGACGCCTCGGTATTACTAATACAGGTCTAAGTACTAGTGCTACAACTACCTAAAGCTCCCTAATGTTTACCTGAGTTTCTATCATGATTGGCTATCCTGCAGGCCGCTGACTGGCTGGGAGAAATGAGCGGGGTTCTGGGAAAACTGAAAATGTGGGGCGGAGCTTCTAAAGAAGCACAAAGGATCAGGAGGAACATAGAAGATTGAGGGAAAACCGGAAGGAGAAACCGTTCAAAAGAACAGAAGACAAGTGTGCAAGATAGGAAGTATGGCAGATTAGAAAGAAGATATGTGGAGAGGAAATGGAACATGCATGAGAAGATGGAGAGGAGGAGTGGTGTAGAAAGAAGGAAAGAGTGATGACCCAGGAGGAGAAGAAGAGTGAGATGGATGAGAGATGTGGATAGGAGAAGAAAGGAGTTATGGTGCAGGAGGAGGAGAAAAGTGAGATGGATGAGAGATGTGGATAGGAGAAGAAAGGAGTAATGGTGCAGGAGGAGGAGAAGAGTGAGATGGATGAGAGATGTGGATAGAAGGAAGGCGTTATGGTGCAGGATGGGGAGAAGAGTGGGATGGATGAGAGATGTGGATAGGAGAAGAAAGGAGTTATGGTTGCAGGAGGAGGAAGAGAAGAGTGAGATGAATGAGAGATGTGGATAGAAGAAGGAAGGAGAAATGGTGCAGGAGGAGAAGAGTGAGATGGATGAGAGATGTGGATAGGAAAAAGGAGTAATGGTGAAGGAGCAGGAAGAGAAGAGTGAGATAGATGAGAGATGTGGATAGAAGAAGGAGTAATGGTGCAGGAGGAGGAAGAGAAGAGTGAGATGAATGAGAGATGTGGATAGAAGAAGGAAGGAGTAATGGTGTGAGGGGGAGAAGAGTAAGATGGATGAGAGATGTGGATAGTAGGAAGGCGTTATAGTGCAGGATGGGGAGAAGAGTGGGATGGATGAGAGATGTGGATAGAAGCAGGAAGGAGAAATGGTGCAGGAGGAGGAAGAGAAGAGTGGGATGGATGAGAGATGTGGATAGAAGCAGGAAGGAGAAATGGTGCAGGAGGAGGAAGAGAAGAGTGGGATGGATGAGAGATGTGGATAGAAGAAGGAAGGCGTTATGGTGCAGGAGGAGGAGAAGAGTGAGATGGATGAGAGATGTGGACAGAAGGAAGGAGAAATGGTGTAGGAGGAGGAGGAGAAGAGTGAGATGGATGAGAGATGTGGATAGAAGAAGGAAGGAGAAATGGTGCAGGAGGAGAAAGAGAAGAATGAGAGGGATGAGAGATGTGGAAAGAAGAAGGAAAGAGTAATGGTGCAGGAGGAGAAGGAGAAGAGTGAGATGGATGAGAGATATGGATAGAAAAAGGAGTAATGGTGCAGGAGGAGGAGAAGAGTGAGATGGATGAGAGATGTGGATAAAAGAAGGAAGGAGTAATGATGCAGGAGGAGAAGAGTGAGATGGATGAGAGATGTGGATAGGAAAAAGGAGTAATGGTGCAGGATGGGGAGAAGAGTGAGATGGAGGAGAGATGTGGATAGGAAGAAGAAAGGAGTAATGGTGCAGGAGGAGGAGAAGAGTGAGATGAATGAGAGATGTGGATAGGAAAAAGGAGCAATGGTGCAGGATGGGGAGAAGAGTGAGATGGATGGGAGATGTGGATAGAAGAATGGAGGAGTAATGGTGCAGGATGGGGAGAAGAGTGAGATGGATGGGAGATGTGGATAGAAGAATGGAGGAGTAATGGTGCAGGATGGGGAGAAGAGTGAGATGGATGGGAGATGTGGATAGAAGAATGGAGGAGTAATGGTGCAGGATGGGGAGAAGAGTGAGATGGATGAGAGATGTGGATAGTAGAGAGAAAGAGTAATGGTGCAGGAGGAGGAGGAGAAAAGTAAGATGGATGAAAGATGTGGATAGAAGAAGGAAGAAGTAATGGTGGAAGAGCAGGAAGAGAAGAGTGAGATAGATGAGAGATGTGGATAGAAGAAGGAATGAGTTTTGGTGCAGGAGGAGGAGAAGAGTGAGATAGATGAGAGATGTGGATAGAAGAAGGAATGAGTTATGGTGCAGGAGGAGGAGAAGAGTGAGATAGATGAGAGATGTGGATAGAAGAAGGAATGAGTTATGGTGCAGGAGGAGGAAGAGAAGAGTGAGATGGATGAGAGATGTGGATAGAAGGAAGGAGAATTGGTGCAGGAGGAGGAGAAGAGTGAGATGGATGAGAGATGTGGATAGAAGAAGGAAGGAGTAATGGTGCAGGAGGAGGAAGAGGAGTAAGACAGAAGAGAGATTTGGATAGAAGAAGGAAGGAGTTATGGTGCAGGAGGAGGAGAAGAGTGAAATGGATGAGAGATGTGGATAGAAGAAGGATGGAGTAATGGTGCAGGAGGAGGAGAAGAGTGAGATGGATGAGAGATGTGGATAGAAGAAGGAAGGAGTAATGGTGCAGGAGGAGGAAGAGAAGAGTGAGATGGATGAGAGATTTGGATAGAAGGAAGGAGAAATGGTGCAGGAGAAGGAAGAGAAGAGTGAGATGGATGAGAGATGTGGATAGAAGAAGGAAGGAGTAATGGTGCAGGAGGAGGAGAAGAGTGAGATGGATGAGAGATGTGGATAGAAGAAGGAAGGAGAAATGGTGCAGGAGAAGGAAGAGAAGAGTGAGATGGATGAGAGATGTGGATAGAAGAAGGAAGGAGTAATGGTGCAGGAGGAGGAGAAGAGTGAGATGGATGAGAGATTTGCATAGAAGAAGAAAGGAGAAATGGTGCAGGAGGAGGAAGAGAAGAGCGAGATGGATGAGAGATGTGGATAAAAGAAGGAAGGAGTAATGGTGCAGGAGGAGGAGAAGAGTGAGATGGATGAAAGATGTGGATAGAAGAAGGAAGGAGTAATGGTGGAGGAGCAGGAAGAGAAGAGTGAGATAGATGAGAGAGGTGGATAGAAGAAGGAATGAGTTATGGTGCAGGAGGAGGAGAAGAGTGAGATGGATGAGAGATGTGGATAGAAGAAGGAAGGAGAAATGGTGCAGGAGGAGGAAGAGAAGAGTGAGATGAATGAGAGATGTGGATAGAAGAAGGAAGGAGTAATGGTGTGAGGGGGAGAAGAGTAAGATGGATGAGAGATGTGGATAGAAGGAAGGCGTTATGGTGCAGGATGGGGAGAATAGTGGGATGGATGAGAGATGTGGATAGAAGAAGGAAGGAGTAATGGTGCAGGAGGAGGAAGAGAAGAGTGAGACGGAAGAGAATTGTGGATAGAAGACGGAAGGAGTAATGGTGCAGGAGGAGGAAGAGAAGAGTGAGACGGAAGAGAGATTTGGATAGAAGAAGGAAGGAGTTATAGTGCAGGAGGAGGAGAAGAGTGAGATGGATGAGAGATGTGGATAGTAGAGAGAAAGAGTAATGGTGCAGGAGGAGGAGGAGAAGAGTAAGATGAATGAAAGATATGGATAGAAGAAGGAAGGAGTAATGGTGGAGGAACGGGAAGAGAAGAGTGAGATAGATGAGAGATGTGGATAGAAGAAGGAAGGAGTTATGGTGCAGGAGGAGGAAGAGAAGAGTGAGACGGAAGAGAGATTTGGATAGAAGAAGGAAGGAGTTATGGTGCAGGAGGAGGAGAACAGTGAGATGGATGAGAGATGTGGATAGAAGAAGGAATGAGTAATGGTGCAGGAGGAGGAGAAGAGTAAGATGGATGAGAGATGTGGATAGAAGGAAGGCGTTATGGTGCAGGATAGGGAGAATAGTGGGATGGATGAGAGATGTGGATAGAAGAAGCAAGAAGTAATGGTGCAGGAGGAGGAAGAGAAGAGTGAGAGGGATGAGAGATGTGGATAGTAGAGAGAAAGAGTAATGGTGCAGGAGGAGGAGAAGAGTGAGATGGATGAGAGATGTTGATAGAAGAAGGAAGGGGTAATGGTGCAGGAGGAGGAGAAGAGTGAGATGGATGAGAGATGTGGATAGAAGAAAGAAGGAGTAATGGTGCAGGAGGAGGAGAAGAGTGAGATGGATGAGAGATGTGGATAGAAGAAGGAAGGGGTAATGGTGCAGGAGGAGGAAGAGAAGAGCGAGATGGATAAGAGATGTGGATAAAAGAAGGAAGGTGTAATGGTGCAGGAGGAGGAGGAGAAAAGTGAGATGAATGAAAGATGTGGATAGAAGAAGGAAGGAGTAATGGTGCAGGAGGAGGAAGAGAAGAGCGAGATGGATGAGAGATGTGGATAGTAGAGAAACAGTAATGGTGGAGGAGGAGGAAGAGAAGAGCAAGATTGATAAGAGATGTGGATAGAAGAAGGAAGGAGTAATGGTGCAGGAGAAGGAAAAGAAGAGTGGGATGGATGAGAGATGTGGATAGTAGAGAGAAAGAGTAATAGTGGAGGAGGAGGAAAAGAAGAGCAAGATTGATGAGAGATGTTGATAGAATAAAGATGGAGTAATGATGTGGGAGGAAAAGAAGAGTGAGATGGATGAGAGATGTGCATAGAAGAAGGAAGGAGTAATGGTGAAGGAGGAGGAAGAGAAGAGTGAGATAGATGAGAGATGTGGATAGGAAAAAGGAGTAATAGTGCAGGAGGAGGAGGAGGAGAAGAGTGAGATGGATGAGAGATGTGGATAGAAGAAGGAAGGAGTAATGGTGAAGGAGGAGAAAGAGAAGAGTGAGATAAATGAGAGATGTGGATAGGAAAAATGAGTAATAGTGCAGGAGGAGGAGGAGAAGAAGAGTGAGATGGATGAGAGATGTGGATAGAAGAAAAAGGGAGTAATGGTGCAGGAGAAGGAAGAGAAGTGTGAGATGGATGAGTAATGTGGATAGTAGAGAAAAAGAGTAATGTGCAGGAGGGGGAAGAGAATAGCAAGATTGATGAGCGATGTGGATAGAAGAAGGAAGGAGTAATTGTGCGGGAGGAGGACAAAAACAGCGAGATGGGTTAGAGATGTGGATAGAAGGAAGGAGTAAAGGTATGGGAGGAGGAGGAGAAGAGTAAGATTGATGAGAGATGTGGATAGGCAGAAGGTGTATTGGTGCGGAGGGAGAATAGTGAGATTGATGAAACATGCAGTTAGAAGAAGCAAGGAGTAATGGTGCAGGAGGAGGAAGAGAAAAGTAAGATGCATGAGAGATGTGGATAGAAGCAAGGAGTAATTGTGCAAAAAGAGGAGAAGAAATGTGAGATGGAGACAGAAGAAGGAAGAAGTAATGGTGCGTAGGGAGAATAGTGAGATGGATGAAAGAAGCAGACAGAAGAAGGAAGGAGTAACGGCGTAAGGGGAGGAGAAGAAGAGTGAGATGGATGAGAGATGTGGATAGAAGAAGGAAAGAGTAATGGTGCAGGAGGACGAAGAGAGGAGCGAGATGGATGAGAGATGTGGATAGAAGGAGGAAGGAGTAACGGCGTAGGAAGAGGAGAAGAAGAGCGAGATGGATGAGAGATGTGGATAGAAGAAGGAAGGAGTAATAGCGCAGGAGGAGGAGGAGGAGAAGAGTGAGATGGATGAGAGATTTGGATAGGAAGAAGGAAGGTGGAATGGTGCAGGAGGAGAAGAAGAGTGAGATGGATGAGAGATGTGGATAGAAGAAGGAAGGGGTAATGGTACAGGAGGAGGAAGAGAAGAGTAAGATAGATGAGAGATGTGGATAGGAAGAAGGTGTAATGGTGCGGAGGGAGAATAGTGAGATGGATGAATGAAGCAGACAAAAGAAGGAAGGAGTAACGGCATAGAAGGAGAATAGTGAGATTGATGAAAGATGCAGTTAGAAGAAGCAAGAAGTAATGGAGCAGGAGGAGGAAGAGAAAAGTAAGATGCATGAGAGATGTGGATAGAAGAAGGAAGGAGTAATGGTGCAGGAGGAGAAAGAGAAGAGTGAGATGGATGAGAGATGTGGATAGAAGGAAGGAGTAATGGTGGAGGAGCAGGAAGAGAACAGTAAGATGGATGAGAGATGTGGATAGAAGGAAGGAGTAATTGTGCAAGAAGAGGAGAAGAAATGTGAGATGGAGACAGAAGAAGGAAGAAGTAATGGTGCGGAGGGGGAATAGTGAGATGGATGAAAGAAGCAGACAGAAGAAGGAAGGAGTAACGGTATAGGAGGAGGAGGAAAAGAAGAGTGAGATTGATGAGAGATGTGGATAGAAGGAAGGAGAAATTGTGCAAGAAGAGGAGAAGAAATGTGAGATGGAGACAGAAGAAGGAAGAAGTAATGGTGCGGAGGGAGAATAGTGAGATGGATGAAAGAAGCAGACAGAAGAAGGAAGGAGTAACGGTATAGGAGGAGGAGGAAAAGAAGAGTGAGATTGATGAGAGATGTGGATCGTAAAAAGGAAGGAGTAATGGTGCGGGAACAGGAAGAGAAGAGTGAGATGGATGAGAGATGTGGATAGGAAGAAGGAAGGAGTAATGGTGTTGGAGGAGAAAAGTAAGATGGATGAGAGATGTGGATAGTATGAAGGAAGTAGTAATGGTGCGGGAGGAAGAGGAGAAAAGTAAGATGGATGAGAGATGTGGATAGGAAGAAGGAAGGAGTAACGGTGTAGGAGGAGAAGAAGAAGAGTGAGGTGGATGAGAGATGCAGACAGAAGAAGGAAGGAGTAATGGTGTAGGGGGAGGAGGAAGAGGAGGAGGAGAACAAGAGTGAGATGATGAGAGATGTGGATAGGAAGGAATAATGGTGCAGGAGGGGAATAAGAGTGAGATGGAGGAGTAATGTGGATAGAAGAGGGAAAGAGTAATGGTGCAGGAGGAGGAAGAGAAGAGCAAGATTGATGAGCGATGAGGATAGAAGAAGGATGGAGTAATGGTATGGGAGAAGGAGGAGAGGAAGAGTGAGATAGATGAGAGAGTTGGATAGAAGAAGGAAGGAGTAATGGTGCAGGAGGAGGAAGAGAAGAGTAATATTGATGAGAGATTTGGATAGGAAGAAAGAGTAATGGTGCAGGAGGAGAAGAGTAAGATGGATGAGAGATGCAGACAGAAGAAGGAAGGAGTAATGGTGCGGGAGGAGGAGAAGAGCGAGATGGATGCGAGATGTGGACAGAAGAAGGAAGGAGTAACGTTGTAGGAGGAGGAGAAGAAGAGTGAGATGGATGAGAGATGCAGACAGAAGAAGGAAAGAGTAATGGCGTAGGGGGAGGTGGAAGAGGAGGAGGAGGACAAGAGTGAGATGGATGGATGACGGATGTGGATAGAATAAAGAGGAATGGTGCAGGAGGAGGGGGAGAAAAACAAGATGGATGAGAGATGCAGACAGAAGAAGGAAGGAGTAATGGTGCAGGAGGAGGAGAAGAGTGAGATGGATGAGAGATGTGGATAGAAGAAGGAATGAGTAATGGTGCAGGAGGCGGAGAAGAGTGAGATGGATGAGAGATGTGGATAGAAGAAGGAAGGAGTAATGGTGCAGGAGGAGGAGAAGAGTGAGATGGATGAGAGATGTGGATAGAAGAAGGAAGGAGTAATGGTGTGAGGGGGAGACAGATGAGAACAGCGAGAAGATGTGGATAGATAACACAAAAGGAGAAAGGACAATGATGCAAAAGGAGAAAATAATGATGGGTGCGAGGCAGGAAAC
Organism: Eleutherodactylus coqui; assembly: GCA_035609135.1. Classification (NCBI taxonomy): domain Eukaryota; kingdom Metazoa; phylum Chordata; class Amphibia; order Anura; family Eleutherodactylidae; genus Eleutherodactylus; species Eleutherodactylus coqui. The sequence goes on from JAYJKI010000262.1 coordinate 128,437, forward strand.
AAAAGAAGAACAGAATGAAAGAAGAAAAGAGTCAGACAAATCATGAAGTACAGATGAATTTCCTCCCTGAGTCTCATATCACCAGTATCACACTATAAGGGGACAAGCAAGAGAATAAGAGACCCCCTCACTGACCTCTGGTGCATCAGGGCCATCTCCACGCCATCATTCATGGTGTCCATGAACAGTAGACCCCATGCCTGACCCCTGGTAGACTGGGGACCATCCTCATGCTCCGGCTCTACCCCTAACTAGTGCTTCAGAATTCAGAGTTTGCCAAATTGTAATATCTGGAATACTGGGTCCAGTTCTGGGCACCCCACTTTATACAAGACAGACAAACTGGAGCAAGTTCAGAGAAGAGTTACCAAGATGGTGAGCGGTCTGCAAATCATGTCCTATGAGGAACAGTTAAAGGATCTGGGAATGTTTAGCAGAAGAGAAGGCTGAGAGGAGACTTAATAGCGGTCTACAAATATCTGAAGGGCTGTCACAGTGCAGAGGGATCAGCCCTATTCTCATCTGTACAAGGAAAGACTAGAAGCAATGGGATGAAACTGAAAGGGAGGAGACACAGATTAGATATTAGTCAGTGAGGGGGATCAATGAGTGGAACAGGTTGCCATGGGAGGTGGGGAGTTCTCCTTCAATGGAAGTGTTCAGAGGCCAGACAGACATCTGTGTGGGATGATTTAGTGATCCTGCACTGAGCAGGGGGTTGGACCCGATGACCCCGGAGGTCCCAATGACCCTGGAGGACCCGATGACCCTAACATTCTATGAGTCTATGATAATAAAAAGGAACAGTTGTGATTGGGACAAACCCAGAGGTGACCCGCATCTGGTGAAGCTGCAAAATAAGCCCTATCCAGACACATGCAAACGACCAGCTACCCACTCCTGGTGGCCACCTCCATAGACTTCAGTGGGATCTGCCATCTGAGCTTCCACAATGCACTGGACCCAGGAAACAGTAAAGCATCAGAATTATGACTGCAGCTCTGGATGTGGCTGGAGTATAAAAGACATGCTGGGTAAACTCCAGGTCAATAACACAACACAAGGTCAATAAAGTAAAGAAGTCAAAAAGTTACTCGGCGTCACATGTCGTAATTATCCTGTGAAAGGCCAGAAAAACCTTGTTTACGGGAACACTTTTCTTTCAGGAAGAGCATAAGCCCCTCAAAAAGAAGAAGTAACTCCCCCGATGACATCAGAGGGAAAGGAAAAATAGCCCCGATGACATCACAGAGAAGGAAAATAGCCCCGATGACATCACAGAGAAGGAAAATAGCCCCGATAAGGGAAGATACCAAATCCGCACTTCAGGCTGAATGCATACAATCCACATCTGTATTCCCTGAGACGCCACTGATCTCTAGAGTGGGGGTCCCGGCCGCTCCTCACTAGGCAGGTACGAGGAGCCTGGAGGGAGCCCATAGAGACCGCTGAGAACAGCGCTGAAACAGGATGCTGGGGCAGAAATATTAAAATACAAGTGGTGATTAGGCGAATCCCAGCGTAAATCGTGGATTTGGTGAAACGGAAAAAAAGACTTTTAGATGCAGTGAGAAGTAGCAGCAGAAGTAAAGGGTTAATAGTGGCCATAGCAGAAGCATAAGACTAGGGCAGATAGGCCCGTGCATAGAGCCGCTCAGGCTATGTATACTGACAATGACCTTGTCCCTCTGCACTCAGGAACCGCAGTCCGAGGTAGTTGGGATTACACCGCACCGCAGGCCCTAAACAAAACCAGACAGCGAGAAACGTCAGCGGTGAGGACCACAGAGGGATCATCAATACAACCACAAGTCACCCCTCTGATGTGCAGCGCCACCCTGATCACCGGCTCTATGTGACCGACGGGTCACAACATGGTCTAACACTAGTGTGGTAACCCCTACACCCGCCATTGTGGTAACCCCTACACCCGACAACATGGTGAGCGTGGTAACCCCCTACACCCGCCAACATGGCGAACGTGGTAAGCCCTACACCCGCCATTGTGGTAACCCCCTACACCCGCCAACATGGCGAACGTGGTAAGCCCTACACCCGCCATTGTAGTAACCCGTACACCCACCAACATGGTGAGCGTGGTAACCCCTACACCTGCCAACATGATGAGCGTGGTAACCCCCTACACCCGCCAACATGGCGAACGTGGTAAGCCCTACACCCGCCATTGTGGTAACCCGTACACCCGCCAACATGATGAGCGTGGTAACCCGTACACCCGCCAACATGATGAGCGTGGTAACCCCTACACCCGCCAACATGATGAGCGTGGTAACCCCTACACCCGCCAACATGGCGAACGTGGTAAGCCCTACTACCGCCATTGTGGTAACCCGTACACCCGCCAACATGATGAGCGCGGTAACCCCTACACCCGCCAACATGATGAGCGTGGTAACCCCTACACCCGCCAACATGATGAGTGTGGTAACCCCCTACACCCGCCAACATGATGAGCGTGGTAACCCCCTACACCCGCCAACATGGCGAACGTGGTAAGCCCTACACCCGCCATTGTGGTAACCCCTACACCCGCCAACATGGTGAACGTGGTAAGCCCTACACCCGCCAACATGGTGAGCGTGGTAAGCCCTACACCCGCCAACATGGTGAACGTGGTAACCCCTACACCCGCCAACATGGTGAACGTGGTAACCCCTACACCCGCCAACATGGTGAACGTGGTAACCCCCTACACCTGCCAACATGGTGAACGTGGTAAGCCCTACACCCGCTAACATGGTGAGCATGGTAACCCCCTACACCCGCCAACATGGTGAACGTGGTAAGCCCTACACCCGCCATTGTGGTAACCCCTACACCCGCCAACATGGTGAACGTGGAAACCCCTACACGCGCCAACATGATGAGCGTGGTAAGCCCTACACCCGCCATTGTGGTAACCCCAACACGGTAAGCGTGGTAACCCCTACACCCGCCATTGTGGTAACCCCTACACCCGCCAACATGCTGAGCGTGGTAACCCCTACACCCGCCAACATGATGAGCGTGGTAACCCTCTACACCCACCAACATGATGAGCGTGGTAACCCCCTACACCGGCCAACATGGTGAACGTGGTAAGCCCTACACGCGCCAACATGATGAGCATGGTAAGCCCTACACCCGCCATTGTGGTAACCCCTCCACCCGCCAACATGGTGAATGTGGTAACCCCTACACCCGCCAACATGATGAGCGTGGTAACCCCTACACCCGCCAACATGATGAGCGTGGTAACCCCCTACACCCGCCAACATGATGAGCGTGGTAACCCCCTACACCCGCCAACATGGCGAACGTGGTAAGCCCTACACCCGCCATTGTGGTAACCCCCTACACCCGCCAACATGGTGAACGTGGTAAGCCCTACACCCGCCAACATGGTGAGCGTGGTAACCCCTACACCCGCCAACATGATGAGCGTGGTAACCCCCTACACCCGCCAACATGGCGAACGTGGTAAGCCCTACACCCGCCATTGTGGTAACCCGTACACCCGCCAACATGATGAGCGTGGTAACCCCTACACCCGCCAACATGATGAGCGTGGTAACCCCTACACCCGCCAACATGATGAGCGTGGTAACCCCCTACACCCGCCAACATGATGAGCGTGGTAACCCCCTACACCCGCCAACATGGCGAACGTGGTAAGCCCTACACCCGCCATTGTGGTAACCCCCTACACCCGCCAACATGGTGAACGTGGTAAGCCCTACACCCGCCAACATGGTGAGCGTGGTAACCCCTATACCCGCCAACATGGTGAACGTGGTAACCCCTACACCCGCCAACATGGTGAACGTGGTAACCCCTACACCCGCCAACATGGTGAACGTGGTAACCCCCTAACCTGCCAACATGGTGAACGTGGTAAGCCCTACACCCGCCAACAAGGTGAGCATGGTAACCCCCTACACCCGCCAACATGGTGAACGTGGTAAGCCCTACACCCGCCATTGTGGTAACCCCTACACCCGTCAACATGGTGAACGTGGAAACCCCTACACACGCCAACATGTTGAGCGTGGTAAGCCCTACACCCGCCATTGTGGTAACACCTACACCCGCCAACATGGTGAACGTGGTAACCCCTACACCCGCCAACATGGTGAACGTGGTAACCCCTACAGAACGTGGTAACCCCTACACCCGCCAACATGGTGAACGTGGTAACCCCTACACCCGCCATTGTGGTAACCCCAACACGGTAAGCGTGGTAACCCCTACACCCGCCATTGTGGTAACCCCTACACCCGCCATTGTGGTAACCCCTACACCCGCCAACATGCTGAGCGTGGTAACCCCATACACCCGCCAACATGATGAGCGTGGTAACCCTCTACACCCACCAACATGATGAGCGTGGTAACCCCCTACACCCGCCATTGTGGTAATCCCTACACCCACCATTGTGGTAACCCCCTACACCGGCCAACATGGTGAACGTGGTAACCCCTACACGCGCCAACATGATGAGCATGGTAACCCCTCCACCCGCCAACATGGTGAATGTGGTAACCCCTACAGCCGCCAATATGGTGAACGTGGTGACCCCTACACCCGCCATTGTGGTAACCCCTACACCTGCCAACATGGTAAGTGTGGTAACCCCTACACCCACCATTGTGGTAACCCCTACACAGGCCAACATGGTAAGCGTGGTAACCCCTACACCCGCCAACATGATGAGCGTGGTAACCCCCTACACCCGCCCACATGATGAGCGTGGTAACCCCCTACACCCGCTATGGTGGTAACTCCTACACCCGCCAACATGGTGAGCGTGGTAACCCCCTACACCCGCCAACATGATGAGCGTGGTAACCCCCTACACCCGCCATTGTGGTAACCCCTACACCCGCCAACATGATGAATGTGGTAACCCCCTACACCCGCCAACATGATGAGCGTGGTAACCCCCTACATCGGCCAACATGGCGAACGTGGTAAGCCCTACACCCGCCATTGTGGTAACCCCTACACCCGCCAACATGGTAAGCGTGGTAACCCCTACACCCACCAACATGGTGAGCGTGGTAACCCCTACACCCGCCAACATGGTGAACGTGGTAACCCCTACACCCGCTAACATGGTGAGCGTGGTAACCCCTACACCCGCCATTGTGGTAACCCCTACACCCACCAACATTGCGAGCGTGGTAACCCCCTACACCCGCCAACATGGTGAACGTGGTAACCCCTACACCCGCCAACATGGTGAATGTGGTAACCCCTACACCCGCCAACATGGTGAACGTGGTAACCCTTACACCCGCCAACATGGTGAACGTGGTAACCCCCTACACCCGCCAACATCGTGAACGTGGTAACCCCTACACCCGCCAACATGGTGAACGTGGTAAGCCTTACACCCGCCAACATGGTGAACGTGGTAAGCCCTACACCCGCCAACATGGTGAGCGTGGTAACCCCTACACCCGCCAACATGGTGAGCGTGGTAACCCCCTACACCCGCCATTGTGGTAACCCCTACACCCGCCAACATGGTGAACGTGGTAACCCCTACACCCGCCAACATGGTGAACGTGGTAACCCCTACACCCGCCAACATGGTGAACGTGGTAACCCCCTACATCTGCCATCAAGGTAATTGCCATTACTAGAACAGGACAGGATATACTCTTCACTATCCATCATGGAGGTTTCCGTCACAGCCTCTAAACAGTATCCCATCGATGTCCTTGCACCATCCTTGAAGATGGTCTCCTCTACTTCCAGCACTAAACTAGTAGGTCGGCATCTTCTCACTCTGAATCTTTATCTCCAATGAACCAACTATTTTCTTACATACAATGCAGCCAAAACAGAAAAGACAACTACTGTATATGAGTTTTGATAACCACCATATCCTGTGTTGTGCCTACATCTCCACCCTGTGGACCCCATGTAGGAGCTTACATCTGCCCTCACTTCTTGCTGGCCCACCAGACACATGCCCTACATACAGTTGGGTGTTGTGTTGCTGTATTTAAGCTGATGCTTTCGGCTCCAAGACATGAAGATCCAACCTTCACTAAGGAGGACTCATGGCTGGAAACATGGCGATTAGGAATACAAAATACAATGACTAGAAGTAGTAAATACCCCGAGTGGACCCCACAGTCTCAGGGGCGGCAGACAATTGGAGGACCAACATGGAGTTATATCTCCTCTTTGGTGGGCTAATTGAGAAAAAAGGGGGCGGGAGCGAGCTCGGTGCTGGATAAAGGAGGGTTCCACATAGAGCCCCAGTAGAATCTAATGACCCCATGACCACAAACCCTTGTGGCAGCATCACAATTGCTTCCAGCGAGTCAGTTCCTTACAATCTGCGGCTCGTTATCCAGGAGGACTACAAGCTCTCCATCCAGTTCTTCATCCCAACCCATCACTCTCTGGTTTCTCTCGCACTTTATAAATACATCTGAGCTGTGACCTTAGGAGATACCGGAGGAGCGCCCCAAGACAAGGCTCATCATCAGAAGAGAGAATTGTAAACCCAAGACGACCGTAGCGGCAGATTTAAGCCACAAGATAAAACATACAGATGAGAAGCCACAAGGATGAAGAAGAACTAGGAGGACACAACTTATTCAGCTGCTTTCACTGCAGCTTTCAAAAGTGGTGGGTGATAAACAGTGACCATACATGCGTAAGACATCATGAGCGTCCTTACAGTCCACCCTTTACAAAGACACCCAGCTGTGACATCATCAGCCCCCTTATATTCTTTACACAAGAGGTTTCCGCCTTCTAGCTCCTTCTCTGTCCTCCTTACTTTCCACCCGTCTCCTCCCCTTTCCTTCTCTGTTCTCTCCTCCATCCTCATCTCTTTCCACCTGTCTACTCCTCCATCCTTCTCTGTTCTCTCCTCCATCCTCCTCTCTTTCCACCTGTCGGCTCCTCCATCCTTCTCTGTTCTCTCCTCCATCCTCCTCTCTTTCCACCTGTCGGCTCCTCCATCCTTCCCTGTTCTCTCCTCCATCCTCCTCTCTTTCCACCTGTCGGCTCCTCCATCCTTCCCTGTTCTCTCCTCCATCCTCCTCTCTTTCCACCTGTCGGCTCCTCCATCCTTCCCTGTTCTCTCCTCCATCCTCGTCTCTTTCCACCTGTCTGCTCCTCCATCCATCCCTGTTCTCTCCTCCATCCTCGTCCCTTTCCACCTGTCTGCTCCTCCATCCTCGTCCCTTTCCACCTGTCTGCTCCTCCATCCTCGTCCCTTTCCACCTGTCTGCTCCTCCATCCTCGTCCCTTTCCACCTGTCTGCTCCTCCATCCTCGTCCCTTTCCACCTGTCTGCTCCTCCATCCTCGTCCCTTTCCACCTGTCTGCTCCTCCATCCTCGTCCCTTTCCACCTGTCTGCTCCTCCATCCTCGTCCCTTTCCACCTGTCTGCTCCTCCATCCTCGTCCCTTTCCACCTGTCTGCTCCTCCATCCTCGTCCCTTTCCACCTGTCTGCTCCTCCATCCTCGTCCCTTTCCACCTGTCTGCTCCTCCATCCTCGTCCCTTTCCACCTGTCTGCTCCTCCATCCTCGTCCCTTTCCACCTGTCTGCTCCTCCATCCTCGTCCCTTTCCACCTGTCTGCTCCTCCATCCTCGTCCCTTTCCACCTGTCTGCTCCTCCATCCTCGTCCCTTTCCACCTGTCTGCTCCTCCATCCTCGTCCCTTTCCACCTGTCTGCTCCTCCATCCTCGTCCCTTTCCACCTGTCTGCTCCTCCATCCTCGTCCCTTTCCACCTGTCTGCTCCTCCATCCTCGTCCCTTTCCACCTGTCTGCTCCTCCATCCTCGTCCCTTTCCACCTGTCTGCTCCTCCATCCTCGTCCCTTTCCACCTGTCTGCTCCTCCATCCTCGTCCCTTTCCACCTGTCTGCTCCTCCATCCTCGTCCCTTTCCACCTGTCTGCTCCTCCATCCTCGTCCCTTTCCACCTGTCTGCTCCTCCATCCTCGTCCCTTTCCACCTGTCTGCTCCTCCATCCTCGTCCCTTTCCACCTGTCTGCTCCTCCATCCTCGTCCCTTTCCACCTGTCTGCTCCTCCATCCTCGTCCCTTTCCACCTGTCTGCTCCTCCATCCTCGTCCCTTTCCACCTGTCTGCTCCTCCATCCTCGTCCCTTTCCACCTGTCTGCTCCTCCATCCTCGTCCCTTTCCACCTGTCTGCACCTCCATCCTCGTCCCTTTCCACCTGTCTGCTCCTCCATCCTCGTCCCTTTCCACCTGTCTGCTCCTCCATCCTCGTCCCTTTCCACCTGTCTGCTCCTCCATCCTCGTCCCTTTCCACCTGTCTGCTCCTCCATCCTCGTCCCTTTCCACCTGTCTGCTCCTCCATCCTCGTCCCTTTCCACCTGTCTGCTCCTCCATCCTCGTCCCTTTCCACCTGTCTGCTCCTCCATCCTCGTCCCTTTCCACCTGTCTGCACCTCCATCCTCGTCCCTTTCCACCTGTCTGCTCCTCCATCCTCGTCCCTTTCCACCTGTCTGCTCCTCCATCCTCGTCTCTTTCCACCTGTCTGCTCCTCCATCCTCGTCTCTTTCCACCTGTCTACTTCTCCATCCTCGTCTCTTTCCACCTGTCTACTCCTCCATCCTTCTCGGTCCTCTCCTCCATCCTTCTCGGTCCTCTTCTCCATCCTCATCCCTTTCCACCTGTCTTTTCCCCTTTCCACCTTTGTCCTCTTCTCCTTCCTCGACCTTTGCACCTGTCTCCTTCCTTTTCCTTCTCTGTCTTCTCCTCTTTCCTCATCCCTTTCCACCTGTTTCTTCCCCTTTCGTTCACAGACCTCTCCTGTCCTTCCTCGACCGTTCCACCTGACTCCTTCCTCTTTCCTTCTCAACCCTCTCCTTCATCCTCGTCCCTTTTCACCTGTCTCCTCATCCTTCCTTCTATGTCCTCTTCTCCATCCTAGTGCCTTTCCACCCATCACCTCCCCTTTCTTTCTCTGTCCTCTTCTCCATCCTTGTTTCTTTTCACTGGTCTCCTCCCCTTTCCTTCTCTGTCCTCTTCTCCTTCCTCGCCCCTTTCCTGCTCTGTCCTCTGCTCAATCCTCATTGCCTTCCACTGGTCTCCTCCCCTTTCCTTCTCTGTCCTCTCCTCCATCCCCATCCCTTTCCACCCGTCACCCCCCTTTCTTTCTCTGTCCTCTTCTCCATCCTTGTCCTTTTCCACCTCTCTGCTCACCTCTGCCTCTTCCCCTTTCTTTCTGTGTTGGAGTAGCAGTTGAGGGGTATATTATTGTTGCAAGTTACAAAAATATATGGGTGGGAGGGGGAACAGGACAACCCCTTGAAGGGAGGACCGATCTGTATATACAGGTTTATATCACACTCTGCAGGCACCCAGGTTAAAAGTCTGTATATAACATGTGGGTCAGTCTAGTCCCCCAATATAAGTTGGACCATTGGCTACGGGCAGTCACATGACCCATCGTTACGTGGACATTTAGTATGTCCGTATAACATCACTGTGTGATGATTTGTCTATAGTTACAGTAGATGCAGGCGGTCGTTTATATGACTCCGCTGCTTCATGATGGACTCTGACCAGCCCCGACCTGTCCCCCGAGAGAAGCACACCAGCGCCTTGCTGTGTGCTCTTACCTTTTAAGCCGCTTGTGGGAATGATTCCTTCCGTGGTTCCGCCATAACCGCCAGACACAATACTCGTCTCGTTTAGGTTGGGGCCCGATACCATGACCTGCTGCAGATCCTACAGATACCAAAGAGCAAACACTTGTCAGCAGTGTAAGAAATCAATGAAGCAGGGTGGCAGTCGGATGGGCCGTCCTGTCCGCACTCGACCACGGGGGAGGTGGGCCCCTGTCCATACATGACCACAACGTGGGTTGTGGGATGGTGGTTGTCCTGACCGTACTCGACCATCAAGAAGGAAGGGGGGGGGGGGGGTAATTTTTTTTTCAGCAAAAACATTGTGCTGGCGGGATGAGTGATGCGGGCAAACCGTGCCGCAGTGGGTGGACGAGCCAGTCCTCATTCTCTGCCCTCTTACAAGGACTTTGTGGCCCCTGAAACCTGAAATGTCCTAATAAAAGGGAAGCCCCACAATGTACAGGCGGCTCCATCATGGCGGAGGCGAGGTGCGCACTGGAACCTTCCTCACCCGGAATCTACAGGTTTTAGGCAGTTTGTTCCCCCCAATATTTCCTACTGTGGAACAGAGGAAACTTGCTCAAAATTGAAACTCTACAAAAATATGAGATTTTAATGTTTCTCCCCCGCTTTTGCTTTCATTCCTTGGAATCACCTAAAAGGGTCAACAAACTTCCTAAATGCCATTTTGAACACTTTAAAGGGGTGCGGTGTTTTTAATGGCATACTTCATGGCGTTTCTAATAATACAGGGTGATTCAAAAGTCAGGGCCACCAGAAGGTCTTCTAAATGAAAGATTAAAAGTAGGAAACTTTGTAGAACACACAGATGGGTGGTGGAAACTTTTTGGCACTATAGTGGTGCCCGCCTGCCATCTTGGGGGCAGCCAGTTGAGATTCAGCCCAGGAACTACAATGGAAAGAGGGTGAAGGGGTCATTTAGTACTATTATGGAGCTATGGATGACATGCGGGGGTTAATCAAGTGGTTATGTGGGATGAAGAAGACCAATCACAGGTCTTCACAGGAACCAGAACGGAGATCACCCCGATGGTCGGTAACAGGAGCTGGCCGAGGCTTTTCATCCAGAGCACCCAGAAAGAAGCCAACGAGGGCGCGAATGACACTGGGGGATGAGAAAGGCCGCTGCGACGACCTATTCCTGGGTGTTCTTGATTGTCTCAGCCACCTCACGTCTGTCCAGGATTGCTAACGGCATCTTCTATGTAACAACGCTGATATGGGCTGTGGGGGGCTGAGTGTGACCCGTCGGACCCCCATGATGTGATCACAGGGTTCCAATGGGTTGCGATGGCCTCCAGGTCTGCGATCTACGGTGGTCTATGCAGCTCTTAGGTAGTGTCTAACAGGCCAATATAATACTCTGCAGGAGTATTGAAGTGAACTATAACTGAAGTATTGCAGTGTATTATAGAAACAATGTAGTAAAAAGGGGGAAAAGTAGCAAAACCTAAATAAATAAAAGCCCTATAAATGTGGCATCCTAATAGATCTTCATTTATACCAGACGGTGAACATCGTAAAACAAAAAAATAAGCCAGCAGGACAGAACTGCAGATTTAGTTCCTCCTGCCTCTAAAAGTGACAAATGTTGTATTTTCCCAAAAACGGGATCAATGAAGACGAGAGCTCTATTCCCGCAAAAAACCCACAGAGCGCCAGCGATGGAAGATAAAAACCTCCCGGCAGCAGAAAAGCAAAAGCTTAACAAAAACAGCAAATCCTCCCAAAAATGGCCCATAACGGCGGCATGGTGCTGCCAGAGGGCGACGTCATCACACCAGCTGAACACTGCAGAAATAACGCCCAAAAACTATCTCAATCCCCCCCTCAAAAAACGAATAAGAGTTCTACAATATAAGAACCCCAAAAATACAACTCACCCCGCAAAAAACAAGCCCCCATACGGCCGCCGATGTAAAAATGTCAAAAAGTTGTGGATCTAGCAGTACGACAATAGAAAGAAAAACAAAACTGAAAAATGGGCTGGTCATTAAGGGGTTAAAGAAAGATGTCAAGAAGCACAACTGTAGCCTTGCTGTACTTTTGTACGTGCCCTGGTGGCCAGAGCGTGGCATTACACATCAGTCACGGATTCATGGCACTGGGCCGCAGCGCCCAACGACAGAGGAGGACTGTGAGGTGAATGGGAGAGACGGACCACTGAAGGGACACCGGGCAGAACATGGACCAGTAAGACCAGCATGCATCGGGAGGTCACCTGATCATCAGGACGGGGACCAAGACCTTCACACATCTGAAGCTCCCAAGGTCAATAGCATGGGAACCATTGAGACCATCATGCATCTGAACGTCATATGGTCATCAGAACAATGACCACCGAGACCATCATGCATGGGGAGGTCACATAGTCATCAGGATGGGGACCACTGGGACAATCATGCATGGGGAAGTCACCTGATCATCAGGATGTGGACCACCAAGACACTCACATATCTGAAGGTCACATGGTCATCAGGATGGGACCTACTGAGCCCATCATGCAAGGGGAGGTCACATGGTCATCAGGATGTGGACCACCAAGACACTCACACATCTGAAGGTCATCAAGATGGGAATTGAGCCCATCATGCTAGGGGAGTTCACATGGTCATCAGGACAGGGATCCCCGAGACAATCATGCATGGGGAGGTCATCAGTACAGTGACCACCAATAGCATCATGCATGGGAGGTCACATGGTCATCAGGACGGGAACCACTGAGACCATCATGCATGGGGAGGCCACCTGATCCTCAGGCTGTGGACCCAAGACCCTCACACATCTGGAGGTCACAAGGTCATCAGGATGGGAATGCCGAGACCATCATGCATGGGGAGGTCACACGGTGATCAGGACGGGGACCACCGAGACCATCATGCATGGGGAGGTCACACGGTCATCAGGACGGGGACCACCGAGACCATCATGCATGGGGAGGTCACACGGTCATCAGGACGGGGTCTATTAAGACCCTCACACATTTGAAGGTCACGATGTCATCAGGACGGGGACCACCAAGACCCTCACACATCTGAAGCTCATAAGGTCATCAGGATGGGAACCACTGATACCATCATGCATGGGGAGGTCACATGGTCATCAGGACAGGGACCACCGAACCCATCATGCATGGGGAGGTCACATGGTCATCAGGATGGGGACCACCGAGCCCATGATGCATGGGGAGGTCCCATGGTCATCTGGACGGGCCCACCAAGACGCTCACACATCTGAAGGTCACAGGATCATCAAGATGGAAACAACTGAGCCAATCATGCATGGGGAGGTCACAAGGTCATCAGCACAGTGACCACCGAGAGCTTCGTGCATGGGGAGGTCACATGGTCATCAGGACGGGGACCATTAAGACCCTGACACATTTAAAGGTCACAATGTCATCAGGACGGTGACCACCGAGACCATCATGCATGGGGAGGTCAGAAGGTCATCAGGATGGGGACCACCGAACCCATCATGCATGGGGAGGTCACATGGTCATCAGGACGGGGACCACCAAGACCCTCACACATCTGAAGCTCACAAGGTCATCAGGATGGGAACCACTGATACCATCATGCATGGGGAGGTCACACGGTTATCAGGACGGGGACCACTGAGACCATCATGCATGGGGAGGTCACACGGTCATCAGGACGGGGACCACTGAGACCATCATGCATGGGAAGGTCACACGGTCATCAGGACGGGGTCTATCAAGACCCTCACACATTTGAAGGTCACGATGTCATCAGGACAGTGGACCACCAAGACCCTCACACATCTGAAGCTCATAAGGTCATCAGGATGGGAACCACTGATACCATCATGCATGGGGAGGTCACATGGTCATCAGGACAGGGACCACCGAACCCATCATGCATGGGGAGGTCACATGGTCATCAGGACAGGGACCACCGAACCCATCATGCATGGGGAGGTCACATGGTCATCAGAATGGGGACCACCGAGCCCATCATGCATGGGTAGGTCACATGGTCATCTGGACGGGCCCACCAATACGCTCACACATCTGAAGGTCACAAGGTCATCAGGATGGGAACCAGTGAGACCATCATGCATGGGGAGGTCAGAAGGTAATCAGTACAGTGAACACCAAGACCCTCACACATCTGAAGGTCACAGGATCGTCAAGATGGAAACAACTGAGCCAATCATGCATGGGGAGGTCACATGGTCATCAGGACGTTAACCACCAAGACTATCATGCATGGGGAGGTCACAAGGTCATCAGCACAGTGACCACCGAGAGCATCGTGCATGGGGAGGTCACATGGTCATCAGGACGGGGACCATTAAAACCCTGACACATTTGAAGGTCACAATGTCATCAGGACAGTGACCACCGAGACCATCATGCATGGGGAGGTAACATGGTCATCAGGACAGGGAACACCAAACCCATCATGCATGGGAAGGTCACATGGTCATCAGGATGGGGACCACCGAGCCAATCATGCATGGGGAGGTCACATGGTAATCAGGGCGGGGCGCACCAAGACCCTCACACATCTGAAGGTCACAAGGTCATCAGGATGGGAGCAACTGAGACCATCATGTATGGGGAGGTCACATGGTCATCAGGACAGGGACCACCGAGCTCATCACACATCGGGAGGTCACATTGTCATCAGGATGGATACCACCAAGAGCATCATGTATGGGGAGGTCACAAGGTCATCAGAACGGGGACACAGCACACAGTCCAGTCATCACCTGCTCTAGACTTTCATCTTCATTGATTGTCCCGGACACCCCATTACTGCTGATGGGGATCTCCATGGTAGCTGCTTTGCTCATTATTCCTTCAGACATCTTGATCCTGCAAAGAAGGAATAAATGTTCAATCTCAAGGAGGCAACCAGAGGTAAGACACCATGAAGGTGAGGAGACCATCTGATGTCCCATACCACATTGAGGCACTCTTTCAGCAGGGCCACGAGTCCTCATCTCTGATGGCTGCTCGCCGCTCCGGTCTACAGACAATGAGAGAAGGAAGCACTGTATCGTAGTATACAGGTGTCATACTGCCCCCTACAGGTACACTGCTGAGCAGCTCCATGGAGCAGGGCTATAGAGTGTCAGCTCCTGTGTCACAGCCCTGCTGGGCTGGAGGTACCTTCCTACAGAGAGTGTATGGGAGATGATGTCAGGTCCTAACAGTGGTGGAGAGATGTCTCACAAGACACCAGCATGGAATGAGGAGACCTACTGATGTAATAAATCCTAACAACACATTCTATCTACCATGTCGAGTTATCACGATGAAGGGGAGGCACAACCAGCTTGACAGTACAACCCACGGCCAACCTGGACGGCAGCCACTCATTCAGAGGGCCAGACAGGGAACACCAGCGTGGTACAATGGCTACAGCTCGTTCCGTGGACATCGGCTGCCATTATCGCAGAAAACCCCAAAGTAAAGAAACCACAAAGACCTAAAAGCCATGGATAATAGTGAGCAGAGCAGCGTGTCACATGGTATGTACAAGAGGGACAGCAAAGGATGAGAAGATCATGTTGGAAGAGGGGTGCGGAGGCGGCCAGGGCTCGGCGCACGAGGCGGAGGGGTGCGGAGGCGGCCAGGGCTCGGCGCACCAGGCGGAGGGGTGCGGAGGGGGCCAGGGCTCGGCGCACCAGGCGGAGAGGGTGATGGAGGCCAGGGCTCGGCGGACCAGGCGGAGGGGGTGATGGAGGCCAGGGCTCGGCGGACCAGGCGGAGGGGGTGATGGAGGCCAGGGCTCGGCGCACCAGGCGGAGGGGGTGATGGAGGCCAGGGCTCGGCGCACCAGACGGAGGGGGTGATGGAGGCCAGGGCTCGGCGCACCAGGCGGAGGGGGTGATGGAGGCCAGGGCTCGGCGCACCAGGCGGAGGGGGTGATGGAGGCCAGGGCTCGGCGCACCAGGTGGAGGGGTGCGGAGGCGGCCAGGGCTCGGCGCACCAGGTGGAGGGGGTGATGGAGTCCAGGGGTCGGCGGACCAGGTGACGGGGGCCAGGGCTCGGCCGGCCAGGTGGCGGGGGCCAGGGCTCGGCGGGCCAGGTGGCGGGGGCCAGGGCTCGGCGGGCCAGGTGGCGGGGGCCAGGGCTCGGCGGGCCAGGTGGCGGGGGCCAGGGCTCGGCGGGCCAGGTGGCGGGGGCCAGGGCTCGGCGGGCCAGGTGGCGGGGGCCAGGGCTCGGCGGGCCAGGTGGCGGGGGCCAGGGCTCGGCGGGCCAGGTGGCGGGGGCCAGGGCTCGGCGGACTAGTTGGAGCGGGGATGGTGGAGGCGAGGGCTCGGCAGGCCAGTTGGAGGGGGGTGGGGAGGGGTGGAGGCCAGGGCAAGGTGGATGGCTGGGAAAGCGCCAGGGCTCGGCGGACCAGGTGGCGGGGGCCAGGGCTCGGCGGACCAGGTGGCGGGGGCCAGGGCTCGGCGGACCAGGTGGCGGGGGCCAGGGCTCGGCGGACCAGGTGGCGGGGGCCAGGGCTCGGCGGACCAGGTGGCGGGGGCCAGGGCTCGGCGGACCAGGTGGCGGGGGCCAGGGCTCGGCGGACCAGGTGGCGGGGGCCAGGGCTCGGCGGACCAGGTGGCGGGGGCCAGGGCTCGGCGGACCAGTTGGAGCGGGGATGGTGGAGGCCAGGGCTCGGCAGGCCAGTTGGAGGGGGGTGGAGGCCAGGGCTCGGCAGACCAGTTGGAGGGGGGTGGGGAGGGGTGGAGGCCAGGGCAAGGTGGATGGCTGGGAAAGCGCCTGGGCTCGGCGGACCACAAGGAAGGCATGTATATTAGAAGGAGGCAAGAAATGGTTCGGATAGCGAGAGGTCGCATAAGAGTAGAAATAACGAATGTGTGTAAAGTCAAAGTGAGAATTTGCGTCTTAAGAGAAAGCTTATTGGGAGGCGGCGGAGGAGGAATTCTTAGTTTCGAGCCGTGCAGCAACTTCTGGGTAATAACTGCAGGATGTGACAAGTGGAAGAGCAGGTTACACAGCAAACAGGGGAGGAGGAGAGCAAGCATACAGGAGACTGCGCAGGAATGTGTCCACCGAAGACAGGCGCTAATGGTCAACCAGCGGACGCCGCGCCAAACTGTGTGCTGTGGGCATACATGACAGGCTGCCCTTACCGTGTCTGCAAGGGAGAAATACATGTGTGCTGAGCACACACACCAAACACACAACCCACACACAATTCGTGTGCAGCACCAGAGACACACACGGCCCCCCACACACAACGTGTGTGCACCACCAGACAACACACACACAACTGGTGTGACCATCAGATAGACACACGACAGCAGCACGGACATCCTGTTACCTGCAGCAGCGTCACATTGTCACCTGCACAGAGTCAGCACTCAGCAGACCACACCCACAACACCTGTGCACTCCCAAGCTCCGCCCACCCAAGGATCACATGGGAGCTGGCACCCAGATGCCTAGTGACGTAGAGGTTGATGAGGGGCAATCACTCCTGAGTGCCGGCAGCAGAGCGTTTCCCCCGGGCGGGTGTGTATTTGTGCGTGCAGTGATCCTGCCCTCTTCTGTGCGCAGCGGCGTATCTTTCTGTACTGTTTGAGCAGCGCTGCTCCCAGCTATAATTAGTCTAACGAGTTACCCATGTGTTCTTTTTCCTGCACAATTAAGCAGTGCTTCATGCATCGGCGCCCCCCGTTGACTTCTATGGGGACCTTTTGTGCACACATCTAGCACGCCGCGGGGTCCATCCTTACGCCCGCGCGAAGCTGGACGGAGGCTATTATCAATGCGACCTTAACAGACATCACCCGGCTCTCGCATACGGTGTGGTGTACGTGCGATGTGACCCTCTGACACGCATGAAACACGTTCCTGAGGATGGCAAGGACACGGCAGTGATGTCAGGCGTCTCTCCACCCGATGTCACGGTTGCCCGTGTGAATATAGCCTTAATATGAGAAAACTTCCACTAGCTTCATTCTGTAAGACAAGGTGGGGCTACGGAGCGAGACGTCTTCTAAGGGGGGATCCTACACCACCCCAGATTCTGGTGCTTACTATTAAGGGGGCATCACTGTAGATTATCTGTGGGGGTCCCGGTGGCATACAGTGTGCGGTCCATGTAGTCACTAATACAAGCTCTTCATTCCTCGTGTCACCAGTAAGACAGAGAAGAAGCAGGAAATTGGGGGTCTCGATCAGCCGTTATAGAGAAGATGGGGACGGGAAGTGAAATAACCCACCGGACTACTCCTTCCATTGTGAGGAGACTCCTGGAGGATACAGAGCCACCAAGTTAGTGGGAAAAGGAGAAGATCTGCTCCAGAACTCTTGAGAGCTGAGGAGTTAAGGAAGGATGAAGGAACTCAGGAGACACTTCAGCCTGGAGCCACCAAGAAAATGTCACTAGAGTAGAAAACAGAATCCGCTCGGGACCCTGGAGGGCTAAGGGATGGAGGAAGGATAAAGGAACTGAGGAGACTTCAGCCTGGAGCCACCAAGAAAATGTCACTAACGCAGAAGATGAAATCCGCTCAGGACCCTGCAGGGCTGAGGAGTGGAGGAAGGATGAAGGAACTGAGGATACTTCAGCCTGAAGCCACCAAGAAGAGGTCACTAATGCAGAAGACAGAATCCACTCTGGACCCTGGAGGGCTGAGGGATGGAGGAAGGATGAAGGAACTGAGGAGACTCTTCACCCTGGAGCCACAAAGAAGATGTCACTAATGTAGAAGACAGAATCCACTCGGGACCCTGGAGGTCTGAGGGATGGAGGAGGATCTAGGAATGGAGATGTTCCGGTCTGGAGGATACTGAGTCACCAAGAAGACATCACTGATGAAGAGGAGAAGATCCAGTACCCAGAGGTCTGAGGAAGGGAAAGGATATAGGAACAGATGAGAAGCTTTGGTCTAGAGCCATCAAGAAGATGATACTAAAGTAGAAGAGGAAAACTGGCCAGGAACCCGGAGGACTGCGGTGAGGAGGAAACATATACAAACTGAGGAGACAACCCGGTCTAAGATGTTGCTTCTGATGTAGAAAAGAAGATCTGTTAAGGATCCTGGAGGTCTGAGAAGTGAAGGAAGGGTGAAGGAACTGAGAAGCTGTTCTGCACTGTACAGGAGTCAATGAGAAGACATTACTGATGAACTGGAGAAGACAGAAGATCTGATTGAGAAACGGAAAGATGGAGAATATAGGACCTGGGGAGATGTTCTGGTCTGGAGGGTGTGGAGACAACAAGAAGAAATCATAGATAAACTGGAGAAGATCTGCTCAAGTACCTGGTGGTCTAAAAAGGAGAGAAGGACACAGGAACAATGGAGACACTCTGGTCAGGAGACTGATAAAGAGGACAAGATCCAGAATCCGGAGGAAGACCAAGTGTATGAGGTAAGAGGACCAAGGAGGAAGGAAGAATCCAGACACCGAGGAGACATTCTAACATGGAAAGGATCATCAGCTGAAGAACACAAAATGTAACACAGTACTTGTAACCGCAGTGTTTAATATGTATTATATCTATACGCACACACACATAGATATCACACACATACAGTACTTGTAACCGCAGGGTTTAATATATATTTATTATATATTATATCTATACGCACACACACGTACACATAGATATCACACACACACGTACACATAGATATCACACACATACAGTATTTGCAACTGCAGTGACTATATATCTATAAAATTGAATGTCTGTCTGTCTGTCTGTCCTTTATGCATTACTACACCATTCATCCGATCGCCATGAAACTTTGGGAAGTTGCTGAGTACACTCCTGGGAAGATTACTGGCATAGTACAACTATCCTATGATAAATGGCGCGCGCGAGCATCGTCGACAGTTACGCCCCCGACGTAGATCGTTCGATTTCCATCATTGCCACTAATTCTCTCACTTCCCGATGTCGTAAAAACTTGAAATTTGGCACGGGCATTGAATATGTCATAAATATGAAAAGCTAATCGGTCCCAGCTCGATTATTCAATTCTATGCGCCAAAGAATTAGCGTCCAAATTTTACGTACGGAATCTAATTCTCTCCCTTCCCAATGTCATAGAAACTTGAAATTTGGCACAAGCATTGATTATGTCATAAATAGGAAAAACTAATGGGTCCCAACTCGATTATTCAAGTCTAAGCGCCAAAGAATTAGCGTCCAAATTTTACTTACGGAATCTAATTTTCTCACTTCCCGATGTCGTAGAAACATGAAATTTGGCACGAGCATTGATTATGTCATAAATAGGAAAAGCTAATGGGTCCCAACTCGATTATTCAATTCTAGCACAAAACAATTAGCGTCCAAATTTTACGTACGGAATTAAATTCTCTCACTTTCCAATGTCATAGAAACGTGAAATTTGGCATGAGCATTGAATATGTCATAAATAGGAAAAGCTAATGGGTCCCAACTCGAATATTCAATTCTATGCGCCAAAGAATTAGTGTCCAAATTTTACGTACGGAATCTAATTTTCTCACTTTCTGATGTCATAGAAACATGAAATTTGGCACGAGCATTGATTATATCATAAATAGGAAAAGCTAATGGGTCCCAACTTGATTATTCAATTCTATGTGCAAAAGAATTAGCGTCCAAATTTTACGTACAGAATCTAACTCTCTCACTTCCTGATGTCATCTAATATATATATATATATATATATATATATATATATATATATATATATATATATATATATATATATATATATATATATATATATATATATATATATATATATATAAATGTCTGTCTGTCTGTCTGTCCTTTATGCATTACTACACCATTCACCCAATCGCCATGACAGTTTGGGAAGTTGTTGAGTACACTCCTGGGAAGATTACTGGCATAGTACAACTATCCTATGATAAATGGCGCCGTGCGAGCATCGTCGACAGTTATGCCCCC
The DNA here is from genome assembly GCA_035609135.1 of Eleutherodactylus coqui. Classification (NCBI taxonomy): domain Eukaryota; kingdom Metazoa; phylum Chordata; class Amphibia; order Anura; family Eleutherodactylidae; genus Eleutherodactylus; species Eleutherodactylus coqui. The sequence goes on from JAYJKI010000262.1 coordinate 148,996, forward strand.
CAGACAAAGATCGTTTGATTTCCATCTCAAGCACAAAAGCAAAAGGCATTACGAGCAACGGGAGGCGTGTTCAACTACAAGATGATACATCCGCCGAACGTATCACTAAACCATTGCTGGATATTGAGAATGCTGAGGTAAAATGAAAGCTGTGCTGTGATTGGTTGTTATGTATTATACTGAGGTAACATGAAAGCTGTGCTGTGATTGGTTGTTATATATTATACTGAGGTAACATGAAAGCTGCGCTGTGATTGGTTGTTATATATTATACTGAGGTAACATGAAAGCTGCGCTGTGATTGGTTGTTATATATTATACTGCTGAGGTAACATGAAAGCTGTGCTGTGATTGGTTGTTATATATTATACTGAGGTAACATGAAAGCTGTGCTGTGATTGGTTGTTATATATTATACTGAGATAACATGAAAGCTGTGCTGTGATTGGTTGTTATATACTATACTGAGGTAACATGAAAGCTGTGCTGTGATTGGTTGTTATTTATTATACTGCTGAGGTAACATGAAAGCTGTGCTGTGATTGGTTGTTATATATTATACCGCTGAGGTAAAATGAAAGCTGTGCTGTGATTGGTTGTTATATATTATACTGAGGTAACATGAAAGCTGCGCTGTGATTGGTTGTTATATATTATACTGAGGTAACATGAAAGCTGCGCTGTGATTGGTTGTTATATATTATACTGAGGTAACATGAAAGCTGTGCTGTGATTGGTTGTTATATATTATACCGCTGAGGTAACATGAAAGCTGTGCTGTGATTGGTTGTTATATATTATACTGCTGAGGTAACATGAAAGCTGCGCTGTGATTGGTTGTTATATATTATACTGCTGAGGTAACATGAAAGCTGTGCTGTGATTGGTTGTTATATATTATACTGAGGTAACATGAAAGCTCTGCTGTGATTGGTTGTTATATATTATACTGAGGTAACATGAAAGCTGCGCTGTGATTGGTTGTTATATATTATACTGAGGTAACATGAAAGCTGCGCTGTGATTGGTTGTTATATATTATACTGAGGTAACATGAAAGCTGTGCTGTGATTGGTTGTTATCTAGATATATAAAAACGAATGTATGTCTGTCTGTCTTCGCAGCAATGCGCGACGGGTAAGCTAGTCTATATATATATAAAATTGAATGAATGTGTCTGTCTGTCTGTCTGTCCGTCCTTTATGCGCTACTACACCATTCATCCGATCGCCATGAGACTTTGGGAAGTTGCTGAGTACACTCCTGGGAAGATTACTGGCATAGTACAACTATCCTATGATAAATGGCGCGCGGGCGAGCGTCGACAGTTACGCCCCACTCCCACGTAGATCGTTCGATTTACATCATTGCCACTAATTCTCTCACTTCCCGATGTCGTA
>JAYJKI010000262.1:155395-171359 GCA_035609135.1 Eleutherodactylus coqui
CACACAGTACTTGTATCCGCAGTGTTATATATACACACAGTACTTGTATCCGCAGTGTTATATATACACAGTACTTGTATCCGCAGTGTTATATATATATACAGTACTTGTATCCGCAGTGTTATATATATATACACAGAACTTGTATCCGCAGTGTTATATATATATACACAGTACTTGTATCCGCAGTGTTATATATATATACACAGTACTTGTATCCGCTGTGTTATATATATACACAGTACTTGTATCCACAGTGTTATATATATATATACACAGTACTTGTATCCGCAGTGTTATATATATACACAGTACTTGTATCCGCAGTGTTATATATATATACACAGTACTTGTATCCGCAGTGTTATATATATATACAGTACTTGTATCCGCAGTGTTATATATATATATACAGTAATTGTATCCGCAGTGTTATATATATATACACAGTACTTGTATCCGCAGTGTTATATATATACACAGTACTTGTATCCACAGTGTTATATATATACACAGTACTTGTATCCACAGTGTTATATATATATACACAGTACTTGTATCCGCAGTGTTATATATACACAGTACTTGTATCCGCAGTGTTATATATACACAGTACTTGTATCCGCTGTGTTATATGTATACAGTACTTGTATCCGCTGTGTTATATATATATACAGTACTTGTATCCGCTGTGTTATATATATACAGTACTTGTATCCGCAGTGTTATATATATATATATATAGTACTTGTATCCGCAGTGTTATATATATATATATATATATATATACACAGTACTTGTATCCGCAGTGTTATATATATATACAGTACTTGTATCCGCAGTGTTATATATATATATATACAGTACTTGTATCCGCTGTGTTATATATATACAGTACTTGTATCCGCAGTGTTATATATGTATACACAGTACTTGTATCCGCAGTGTTATATATATATACACAGTACTTGTATCCGCAGTGTTATATATATATATATACAGTACTTGTATCCGCAGTGTTATATATACACACAGTACTTGTATCCGCAGTGTTATATATATATATACACAATACTTGTATCCGCAGTGTTATATATATACACATATATACACAGTACTTGTATCCGCAGTGTTATATATATACACAGTACTTGTGTCCGCAGTGTTATATATATATATACACAGTACTTGTATCCGCTGTGTTATATATATACAGTACTTGTATTCGCAGTGTTATATATATACAGTACTTGTATCCGCAGTGTTATATATATACACATATATATACAGTACTTGTATCCGCAGTGTTATATATATACACAGTACTTATATCCGCAGTGTTATATATATACACAGTACTTGTATCCGCAGTGTTATATATACATACACACAGTACTTGTATCCGCAGTGTTATATATATACACACAGTACTTGTATCCGCAGTGTTATATATATACATACAGTACTTGTATCCGCAGTGTTATATATATACACACAGTACTTGTATCCGCAGTGTTATATATATACATACAGTACTTGTATCCGCAGTGTTATATATATACACAGTACTTGTATCCGCAGTGTTATATATATATACACAGTACTTGTATCCGCAGTGTTATATATATATACACAGTACTTGTATCCGCAGTGTTATATATATATACACAGTACTTGTATCCGCAGTGTTATATATATACACACAGTACTTGTATCCGCAGTGTTATATATATACATACAGTACTTGTATCCGCAGTGTTATATATATACATACAGTACTTGTATCCGCAGTGTTATAAATATATACATACAGTACTTGTATCCGCAGTGTTATATATATATATACACAGTACTTGTATCCGCAGTGTTATATATATGCACAGTACTTGTATCCGCAGTGTTATATATACACACAGTACTTGTATCCGCAGTGTTATATATATATACACAGTACTTGTATCCGCAGTGTTATATATACACAGTACTTGTATCCGCAGTGTTATATATATACACAGTACTTGTATCCGCAGTGTTATATATATACACAGTACTTGTATCCGCAGTGTTATATATATACACAGTACTTGTATCCGCAGTGTTATATATATACACAGTAGTTGTATCCGCAGTGTTATATATATACACAGTAGTTGTATCCGCAGTGTTATATATATATACACACAGTACTTGTATCCGCAGTGTTATATATATATACACACAGTACTTGTTTCCGCAGTGTTATATATATAAACATATATATACAGTACTTGTATCCGCAGTGTTATATATATACACAGTACTTGTATCCGCAGTGTTATATATATACACACAGTACTTGTATCCGCAGTGTTATATATATATATACACAGTACTTGTATCCGCAGTGTTATATATATATATATATACACAGTACTTGTATCCGCAGTGTTATATATATACACACAGTACTTGTATCCGCAGTGTTATATATATACACAGTACTTGTATCCGCAGTGTTATATATATACACAGTACTTGTATCCGCAGTGTTATATATATATATACACAGTACTTGTATCCGCAGTGTTATATATATACACAGTACTTGTATCCGCAGTGTTATATATATATACACAGTACTTGTATCCGCAGTGTTATATATATACACACAGTACTTGTATCCGCAGTGTTATATATATACACATATATATACAGTACTTGTACCCGCTGTTATATATATATACAGTACTTGTATCCGCAGTGTTATATATATACACACAGTACTTGTATCCGCAGTGTTATATATATACACACAGTACTTGTATCCGCAGTGTTATATATATACATACAGTACTTGTATCCGCAGTGTTATATATATACACAGTACTTGTATCCGCAGTGTTATATATATACACAGTACTTGTATCTGCAGTGTTATATATATATATACACAGTACTTGTATCCGCAGTGTTATATATATACACACAGTACTTGTATCCGCAGTGTTATATATATACACATATATATACAGTACTTGTATCCGCAGTGTTATATATATACACAGTACTTGTATCCGCAGTGTTATATATATACACAGTACTTGTATCCGCAGTGTTATATATATATACACAGTACTTGTATCCGCAGTGTTATATATATACACAGTACTTGTATCCGCAGTGTTATATATATATACACAGTACTTGTATCCGCAGTGTTATATATATACACAGTACTTGTATCCGCAGTGTTATATATACATACAGTACTTGTATCCGCAGTGTTATATATACATACAGTACTTGTATCCGCAGTGTTATATATATACACAGTACTTGTATCCGCAGTGTTATATATATATACACAGTACTTGTATCCGCAGTGTTATATATATATACACAGTACTTGTATCCGCAGTGTTATATATATATACACAGTACTTGTATCCGCAGTGTTATATATATACACAGTACTTGTATCCGCAGTGTTATATATATACATACAGTACTTGTATCCGCAGTGTTATATATATACATACAGTACTTGTATCCGCAGTGTTATATATATACATACAGTACTTGTATCCGCAGTGTTATATATATACATACAGTACTTGTATCCGCAGTGTTATATATATACACAGTACTTGTATCCGCAGTGTTATATATATATACACAGTACTTGTATCCGCAGTGTTATATATATATATACACAGTACTTGTATCCGCAGTGTTATATATATATACAGTACTTGTATCCGCAGTGTTATATATATATACAGTACTTGTATCCGCAGTGTTATATATATACACAGCACTTGTATCCGCAGTGTTATATATATATACACAGTACTTGTATCCGCAGTGTTATATATATATACACAGTACTTGTATCCGCAGTGTTATATATATACACAGTACTTGTATCCGCAGTGTTATATATATACATACAGTACTTGTATCCGCAGTGTTATATATATACACAGTACTTGTATCCGCAGTGTTATATATATACACAGTACTTGTATCCGCAGTGTTATATATATATATACACAGTACTTGTATCCGCAGTGTTATATATATATACACAGTACTTGTATCCGCAGTGTTATATATATATATACACAGTACTTGTATCCGCAGTGTTATATATATACATACAGTACTTGTATCCGCAGTGTTATATATATACATACAGTACTTGTATCCGCAGTGTTATATATATACATACAGTACTTGTATCCGCAGTGTTATATATATACATACAGTACTTGTATCCGCAGTGTTATATATATACACAGTACTTGTATCCGCAGTGTTATATATATATACACAGTACTTGTATCCGCAGTGTTATATATATACACAGTACTTGTATCCGCAGTGTTATATATATATACAGTACTTGTATCCGCAGTGTTATATATATACATACAGTACTTGTATCCGCAGTGTTATATATATACACAGTACTTGTATCCGCAGTGTTATATATATATACACAGTACTTGTATCCGCAGTGTTATATATATACACAGTACTTGTATCCGCAGTGTTATATATATACATACAGTACTTGTATCCGCAGTGTTATATATATACACAGTACTTGTATCCGCAGTGTTATATATATACACAGTACTTGTATCCGCAGTGTTATATATATATATACACAGTACTTGTATCCGCAGTGTTATATATATATACACAGTACTTGTATCCGCAGTGTTATATATATATACACAGTACTTGTATCCGCAGTGTTATATATATATACACAGTACTTGTATCCGCAGTGTTATATATATATATACACAGTACTTGTATCCGCAGTGTTATATATATATATACACAGTACTTGTATCCGCAGTGTTATATATATACACAGTACTTGTATCCGCAGTGTTATATATATATATACACAGTACTTGTATCCGCAGTGTTATATATATACACAGTACTTGTATCCGCAGTGTTATATATATACACAGTACTTGTATCCGCAGTGTTATATATATATACACAGTACTTGTATCCGCAGTGTTATATATATATATACACACAGTACTTGTATCCGCAGTGTTATATATATATATACACAGTACTTGTATCCGCAGTGTTATATATATATACACAGTACTTGTATCCGCAGTGTTATATATATATACACAGTACTTGTATCCGCAGTGTTATATATATATATACACAGTACTTGTATCCGCAGTGTTATATATTAATACACAGTACTTGTATCCGCAGTGTTATATATATATATACACAGTACTTGTATCCGCAGTGTTATATATATACACAGTACTTGTATCCGCAGTGTTATATATATATACACAGTACTTGTATCCGCAGTGTTATATATATATACACACAGTACTTGTATCCGCAGTGTTATATATATATATACACAGTACTTGTATCCGCAGTGTTATATATATATATATATATACACAGTACTTGTATCCGCAGTGTTATATATATACACAGTACTTGTATCCGCAGTGTTATATATATACACAGTACTTGTATCCGCAGTGTTATATATATATATATATATATATATATATATATACAGTACTTGTATCCGCAGTGTTATATATATACACAGTACTTGTATCCGCAGTGTTATATATATATATACAGTACTTGTATCCGCAGTGTTATATATATATATACACAGTACTTGTATCCGCAGTGTTATATATATATATACACAGTACTTGTATCCGCAGTGTTATATATATATATACACAGTACTTGTATCCGCAGTGTTATATATATATACACAGTACTTGTATCCGCAGTGTTATATATATATACACAGTACTTGTATCCGCAGTGTTATATATATATATACACAGTACTTGTATCCGCAGTGTTATATATATATACAGTACTTGTATCCGCAGTGTTATATATATATACAGTACTTGTATCCGCAGTGTTATATATATATACAGTACTTGTATCCGCAGTGTTATATATATATACACAGTACTTGTATCCGCAGTGTTATATATATACACAGTACTTGTATCCGCAGTGTTATATATATATATATACAGTACTTGTATCCGCAGTGTTATATATATATATACACAGTACTTGTATCCGCAGTGTTATATATATATATACACAGTACTTGTATCCGCAGTGTTATATACACACAGTACTTGTATCCGCAGTGTTATATATATACACACAGTACTTGTATCCGCAGTGTTATATATATACACAGTACTTGTATCCGCAGTGTTATATATATACACACAGTACTTGTATCCGCAGTGTTATATATATATACACAGTACTTGTATCCGCAGTGTTATATATATATACACAGTACTTGTATCCGCAGTGTTATATATACACACAGTACTTGTATCCGCAGTGTTATATATACACACAGTACTTGTATCCGCAGTGTTATATATATACACAGTACTTGTATCCGCAGTGTTATATATATATATACACAGTACTTGTATCCGCTGTGTTATATATATACACAGTACTGGTATCCGCAGTGTTATATATACACACAGTACTTGTATCCGCAGTGTTATATATACACACAGTACTTGTATCCGCAGTGTTATATATACACACAGTACTTGTATCCGCAGTGTTATATATATACACAGCACTTGTATCCGCAGTGTTATATATATACACAGCACTTGTATCCGCAGTGTTATATACATATACATAGTACTTGTATCCGCAGTGTTATATATATATATATACAGTACTTGTATCCGCAGTGTTATATATATATATACAGTACTTGTATCCGCAGTGTTATATATATATATACAGTACTTGTATCCGCAGTGTTATATATATACACAGTACTTGTATCCGCAGTGTTATATATATATATATACAGTACTTGTATCCGCAGTGTTATATATATATATACAGTACTTGTATCCGCAGTGTTATATACACACAGTACTTGTATCCGCAGTGTTATATATATACACACAGTACTTGTATCCGCAGTGTTATATATATACAGTACTTGTATCCGCAGTGTTATATATATACACAGTACTTGTATCCGCAGTGTTATATATACACAGTACTTGTATCCGCAGTGTTATATATATATACAGTACTTGTATCCGCAGTGTTATATATATATACAGTACTTGTATCCGCAGTGTTATATATATATACAGTACTTGTATCCGCAGTGTTATATATATACACAGCACTTGTATCCGCAGTGTTATATATATATATACACACAGTACTTGTATCCGCAGTGTTATATATATATACACAGTACTTGTATCCGCAGTGTTATATATATATACACAGTACTTGTATCCGCAGTGTTATATATATATACACAGTACTTGTATCCGCAGTGTTATATATATACACAGTACTTGTATCCGCAGTGTTATATATATACATACAGTACTTGTATCCGCAGTGTTATATATATACACAGTACTTGTATCCGCAGTGTTATATATATACACAGTACTTGTATCCGCAGTGTTATATATATACACAGTACTTGTATCCGCAGTGTTATATATATATACACAGTACTTGTATCCGCAGTGTTATATATATACACAGTACTTGTATCCGCAGTGTTATATATATACATACAGTACTTGTATCCGCAGTGTTATATATATACACAGTACTTGTATCCGCAGTGTTATATATATACACAGTACTTGTATCCGCAGTGTTATATATATACACAGTACTTGTATCCGCAGTGTTATATATATATATACAGTACTTGTATCCGCAGTGTTATATATATATATACAGTACTTGTATCCGCAGTGTTATATATATACACAGCACTTGTATCCGCAGTGTTATATATATATACACAGTACTTGTATCCGCAGTGTTATATATATATATATATACACAGTACTTGTATCCGCAGTGTTATATATATATACACAGTACTTGTATCCGCAGTGTTATATATATACACAGTACTTGTATCCGCAGTGTTATATATATACATACAGTACTTGTATCCGCAGTGTTATATATATACACAGTACTTGTATCCGCAGTGTTATATATATACACAGTACTTGTATCCGCAGTGTTATATATATATACACAGTACTTGTATCCGCAGTGTTATATATATATATACACAGTACTTGTATCCGCAGTGTTATATATATACACAGTACTTGTATCCGCAGTGTTATATATATACACAGTACTTGTATCCGCAGTGTTATATATATATACACAGTACTTGTATCCGCAGTGTTATATATATATACACAGTACTTGTATCCGCAGTGTTATATATATATATATACACAGTACTTGTATCCGCAGTGTTATATATATATACACAGTACTTGTATCCGCAGTGTTATATATATACACAGTACTTGTATCCGCAGTGTTATATATATACACAGTACTTGTATCCGCAGTGTTATATATATATATTATACAGTACTTGTATCCGCAGTGTTATATATATACACAGTACTTGTATCCGCAGTGTTATATATATATATACAGTACTTGTATCCGCAGTGTTATATATATATACACAGTACTTGTATCCGCAGTGTTATATATATATACACAGTACTTGTATCCGCAGTGTTATATATATATACACAGTACTTGTATCCGCAGTGTTATATATATATACACAGTACTTGTATCCGCAGTGTTATATATATATACACAGTACTTGTATCCGCAGTGTTATATATATACACAGTACTTGTATCCGCAGTGTTATATATATACACAGTACTGTATCCGCAGTGTTATATATACACACAGTACTTGTATCCGCAGTGTTATATATACACACAGTACTTGTATCCGCAGTGTTATATATACACACAGTACTTGTATCCGCAGTGTTATATATATACACAGCACTTGTATCCGCAGTGTTATATATATACACAGCACTTGTATCCGCAGTGTTATATATATATACATAGTACTTGTATCCGCAGTGTTATATATACACACAGTACTTGTATCCGCAGTGTTATATATATACACACAGTACTTGTATCCGCAGTGTTATATATACACACAGTACTTGTATCCGCAGTGTTATATATACACACAGTACTTGTATCCGCAGTGTTATATATACACACAGTACTTGTATCCGCAGTGTTATATATACACACAGTACTTGTATCCGCAGTGTTATATATATACACAGCACTTGTATCCGCAGTGTTATATATATACACAGTACTTGTATCCGCAGTGTTATATATATACACAGTACTTGTATCCGCAGTGTTATATATATACACACAGTACTTGTATCCGCAGTGTTATATATATACACACAGTACTTGTATCCGCAGTGTTATATATATACATACAGTACTTGTATCCGCAGTGTTATATATATACACAGTACTTGTATCCGCAGTGTTATATATATATACACAGTACTTGTATCCGCAGTGTTATATATATATACACAGTACTTGTATCCGCAGTGTTATATATATATACACAGTACTTGTATCCGCAGTGTTATATATATACACAGTACTTGTATCCGCAGTGTTATATATATATACACAGTACTTGTATCCGCAGTGTTATATATATACACACAGTACTTGTATCCGCAGTGTTATATATATATACACACAGTACTTGTATCCGCAGTGTTATATATATACACATATATATATATACAGTACTTGTATCCGCAGTGTTATATATATACACAGTACTTGTATCCGCAGTGTTATATATATACACACAGTACTTGTATCCGCAGTGTTATATATATATACACACAGTACTTGTATCCGCAGTGTTATATATATACATACAGTACTTGTATCCGCAGTGTTATATATATACACAGTACTTGTATCCGCAGTGTTATATATACATACAGTACTTGTATCCGCAGTGTTATATATATATACACAGTACTTGTATCCGCAGTGTTATATATATATACACAGTACTTGTATCCGCAGTGTTATATATATATACACAGTACTTGTATCCGCAGTGTTATATATATACACAGTACTTGTATCCGCAGTGTTATATATATACACAGTACTTGTATCCGCAGTGTTATATATATATACAGTACTTGTATCCGCAGTGTTATATATATATATACACAGTACTTGTATCCACAGTGTTATATACACACAGTACTTGTATCCGCAGTGTTATATATATACACACAGTACTTGTATCCGCAGTGTTATATATATACACAGTACTTGTATCCGCAGTGTTATATATATACACAGTACTTGTATCCGCAGTGTTATATATATACACAGTACTTGTATCCGCAGTGTTATATATACACACAGTACTTGTATCCGCAGTGTTATATATATACACAGTACTTGTATCCGCAGTGTTATATATATACACAGTACTTGTATCCGCAGTGTTATATATATACACAGTACTGGTATCCGCAGTGTTATATATACACACAGTACTTGTATCCGCAGTGTTATATATACACACAGTACTTGTATCCGCAGTGTTATATATACACACAGTACTTGTATCCGCAGTGTTATATATATACACAGCACTTGTATCCGCAGTGTTATATATATACGCAGCACTTGTATCCGCAGTGTTATATATATATACATAGTACTTGTATCCGCAGTGTTATATATATACACACAGTACTTGTATCCGCAGTGTTATACATATACACAGTACTTGTATCCGCAGTGTTATATATATACACAGTACTTGTATCCGCAGTGTTATATATATATACACAGTACTTGTATCCGCAGTGTTATATATATATACACAGTACTTGTATCCGCAGTGTTATATATATACACACAGTACTTGTATCCGCAGTGTTATATATATATACACACAGTACTTGTATCCGCAGTGTTATATATATACACATATATATACAGTACTTGTATCCGCAGTGTTATATATATACACAGTACTTGTATCCGCAGTGTTATATATATACACACAGTACTTGTATCCGCAGTGTTATATATATATACATACAGTACTTGTATCCGCAGTGTTATATATATACACAGTACTTGTATCCGCAGTGTTATATATACATACAGTACTTGTATCCGCAGTGTTATATATATATACACAGTACTTGTATCCGCAGTGTTATATATATATACACAGTACTTGTATCCGCAGTGTTATATATATATACACAGTACTTGTATCCGCAGTGTTATATATATATACACAGTACTTGTATCCGCAGTGTTATATATATACACAGTACTTGTATCCGCAGTGTTATATATATACACAGTACTTGTATCCGCAGTGTTATATATATACATACAGTACTTGTATCCGCAGTGTTATATATATATACACAGTACTTGTATCCGCAGTGTTATATATATATATACACAGTACTTGTATCCGCAGTGTTATATATATATACACAGTACTTGTATCCGCAGTGTTATATATATATATACAGTACTTGTATCCGCAGTGTTATATATATATACATACAGTACTTGTATCCGCAGTGTTATATATATATATATACAGTACTTGTATCCGCAGTGTTATATATATACATACAGTACTTGTATCCGCAGTGTTATATATATACACAGTACTTGTATCCGCAGTGTTATATATACATACAGTACTTGTATCCGCAGTGTTATATATATATACACAGTACTTGTATCCGCAGTGTTATATATATATACACAGTACTTGTATCCGCAGTGTTATATATATATACACAGTACTTGTATCCGCAGTGTTATATATATACACAGTACTTGTATCCGCAGTGTTATATATATACACAGTACTTGTATCCGCAGTGTTATATATATACATACAGTACTTGTATCCGCAGTGTTATATATATATACACAGTACTTGTATCCGCAGTGTTATATATATATACACAGTACTTGTATCCGCAGTGTTATATATATATATATATATATATATATATACACAGTACTTGTATCCGCAGTGTTATATATATATATATATATATATATATATATATATATATATATATATATATACACACAGTACTTGTATCCGCAGTGTTATATATATATATATACACAGTACTTGTATCCGCAGTGTTATATATATACACAGCACTTGTATCCGCAGTGTTATATATATATACACAGTACTTGTATCCGCAGTGTTATATATATATACACAGTACTTGTATCCGCAGTGTTATATATATATACACAGTACTTGTATCCGCAGTGTTATATATATACACAGTACTTGTATCCGCAGTGTTATATATATACACAGTACTTGTATCCGCAGTGTTATATATATATACACAGTACTTGTATCCGCAGTGTTATATATATATATACACAGTACTTGTATCCGCAGTGTTATATATATATACACAGTACTTGTATCCGCAGTGTTATATATATATACACAGTACTTGTATCCGCAGTGTTATATATATACACAGTACTTGTATCCGCAGTGTTATATATATATATGCACAGTACTTGTATCCGCAGTGTTATATATATATATATACACAGTACTTGTATCCGCAGTGTTATATATATATACAGTACTTGTATCCGCAGTGTTATATATATATACAGTACTTGTATCCGCAGTGTTATATATATACACAGTACTTGTATCCGCAGTGTTATATATATACACAGTACTTGTATCCGCAGTGTTATATATATATACAGTACTTGTATCCGCAGTGTTATATATATATATACACAGTACTTGTATCCGCAGTGTTATATACACACAGTACTTGTATCCGCAGTGTTATATATATACACAGTACTTGTATCCGCAGTGTTATATATATACACAGTACTTGTATCCGCAGTGTTATATATATACACAGTACTTGTATCCGCAGTGTTATATATACACAGTACTTGTATCCGCAGTGTTATATATATACACAGTACTTGTATCCGCAGTGTTATATATATACACAGTACTGGTATCCGCAGTGTTATATATACACACAGTACTTGTATCCGCAGTGTTATATATACACACAGTACTTGTATCCGCAGTGTTATATATACACACAGTACTTGTATCCGCAGTGTTATATATATACACAGCACTTGTATCCGCAGTGTTATATATATACACAGCACTTGTATCCGCAGTGTTATATATATATACATAGTACTTGTATCCGCAGTGTTATATATATACACACAGTACTTGTATCCGCAGTGTTATATATATACACACAGTACTTGTATCCGCAGTGTTATATATACACACAGTACTTGTATCCGCAGTGTTATATATACACACAGTACTTGTATCCGCAGTGTTATATATACACACAGTACTTGTATCCGCAGTGTTATATATACACACAGTACTTGTATCCGCAGTGTTATATATATACACAGCACTTGTATCCGCAGTGTTATATATATACACAGTACTTGTATCCGCAGTGTTATATATATACACAGTACTTGTATCCGCAGTGTTATATATATACACACAGTACTTGTATCCGCAGTGTTATATATATACACACAGTACTTGTATCCGCAGTGTTATATATATACATACAGTACTTGTATCCGCAGTGTTATATATATACACAGTACTTGTATCCGCAGTGTTATATATATATACACAGTACTTGTATCCGCAGTGTTATATATATATACACAGTACTTGTATCCGCAGTGTTATATATATATACACAGTACTTGTATCCGCAGTGTTATATATATACACAGTACTTGTATCCGCAGTGTTATATATATATACACAGTACTTGTATCCGCAGTGTTATATATATACACACAGTACTTGTATCCGCAGTGTTATATATATATACACACAGTACTTGTATCCGCAGTGTTATATATATACACATATATATATATACAGTACTTGTATCCGCAGTGTTATATATATACACAGTACTTGTATCCGCAGTGTTATATATATACACACAGTACTTGTATCCGCAGTGTTATATATATATACACACAGTACTTGTATCCGCAGTGTTATATATATACATACAGTACTTGTATCCGCAGTGTTATATATATACACAGTACTTGTATCCGCAGTGTTATATATACATACAGTACTTGTATCCGCAGTGTTATATATATATACACAGTACTTGTATCCGCAGTGTTATATATATATACACAGTACTTGTATCCGCAGTGTTATATATATATACACAGTACTTGTATCCGCAGTGTTATATATATACACAGTACTTGTATCCGCAGTGTTATATATATACACAGTACTTGTATCCGCAGTGTTATATATATATACAGTACTTGTATCCGCAGTGTTATATATATATATATACACAGTACTTGTATCCACAGTGTTATATACACACAGTACTTGTATCCGCAGTGTTATATATATACACACAGTACTTGTATCCGCAGTGTTATATATATACACAGTACTTGTATCCGCAGTGTTATATATATACACAGTACTTGTATCCGCAGTGTTATATATATACACAGTACTTGTATCCGCAGTGTTATATATACACACAGTACTTGTATCCGCAGTGTTATATATATACACAGTACTTGTATCCGCAGTGTTATATATATACACAGTACTTGTATCCGCAGTGTTATATATATACACAGTACTGGTATCCGCAGTGTTATATATACACACAGTACTTGTATCCGCAGTGTTATATATACACACAGTACTTGTATCCGCAGTGTTATATATACACACAGTACTTGTATCCGCAGTGTTATATATATACACAGCACTTGTATCCGCAGTGTTATATATATACACAGCACTTGTATCCGCAGTGTTATATATATATACATAGTACTTGTATCCGCAGTGTTATATATATACACACAGTACTTGTATCCGCAGTGTTATACATATACACAGTACTTGTATCCGCAGTGTTATATATATACACAGTACTTGTATCCGCAGTGTTATATATATATACACAGTACTTGTATCCGCAGTGTTATATATATATACACAGTACTTGTATCCGCAGTGTTATATATATACACACAGTACTTGTATCCGCAGTGTTATATATATATACACACAGTACTTGTATCCGCAGTGTTATATATATACACATATATATACAGTACTTGTATCCGCAGTGTTATATATATACACAGTACTTGTATCCGCAGTGTTATATATATACACACAGTACTTGTATCCGCAGTGTTATATATATATACATACAGTACTTGTATCCGCAGTGTTATATATATACACAGTACTTGTATCCGCAGTGTTATATATACATACAGTACTTGTATCCGCAGTGTTATATATATATATACACAGTACTTGTATCCGCAGTGTTATATATATATACACAGTACTTGTATCCGCAGTGTTATATATATATACACAGTACTTGTATCCGCAGTGTTATATATATATACACAGTACTTGTATCCGCAGTGTTATATATATACACAGTACTTGTATCCGCAGTGTTATATATATACACAGTACTTGTATCCGCAGTGTTATATATATACATACAGTACTTGTATCCGCAGTGTTATATATATATACACAGTACTTGTATCCGCAGTGTTATATATATATATACACAGTACTTGTATCCGCAGTGTTATATATATATACACAGTACTTGTATCCGCAGTGTTATATATATATATATACAGTACTTGTATCCGCAGTGTTATATATATATACATACAGTACTTGTATCCGCAGTGTTATATATATATATACAGTACTTGTATCCGCAGTGTTATATATATATACATACAGTACTTGTATCCGCAGTGTTATATATATACACAGTACTTGTATCCGCAGTGTTATATATACATACAGTACTTGTATCCGCAGTGTTATATATATATACACAGTACTTGTATCCGCAGTGTTATATATATATACACAGTACTTGTATCCGCAGTGA